>JACAXG010000005.1:4916153-5203689 GCA_018881555.1 Amblyornis subalaris | reverse complement strand
TCAGGAGCTGAGCAGCCAGGAGGGCTCAGGAAAGCTCCAGCCCCTCAGTGCAGGCACACTGCGCTCTGCCAGCGAGGCCACTGGCGGCGAGGTGGGAGCTGGCCAACTTGTTCCTTCCCCCCTTCTCCTTAAAATACTCATGAAGCTGCTGTAGAAACCAAGCTGGAGATGCCACCRCTCGTGCCTCGGGGTAATTCTCAGCGGGGAATGATGCCTTGGGCGTCAGGGCACCCCATTCCACCGCACTGCCACATAGCACCCCAGCCCCATCGCCCACCAAGATGAGCTCACAGAAATTTGGGAATGACATAGTTTTCAAACATTTYAAGCTACCTTCACTTCCTGGTGAGGGAGAGCAAGTCTCAGGAGGCTTTGCTGCATGTGCAGATGTTAATTGCCTTCCTCCTGCATCCCTAAGAAATTGGTGTGTTGTCTTCCACACTTTACAGCATGGAAAATGAAAGATGGAGCAGTTAARCCTCATCCTGCAAGAGCAGGGTGCTGCCTGGGGTGGGACACACTAGGCTCCCCCAAATGCTGGAGTTTGGGTCACCTTGTGGGAAGCCTTAGGAGAAAAGTAATTTGCAGCTTTCRCTCTTACTTTGTCCCTGAAATCTCTGCAATGTCCTGGCCATTTATAGAAACTAATGAACCGTGTCACCTGAATACGGAGCAGTTACAGGGAGAATTGGAGCAATGATGGTGATTAAAGGTAGCGTCCAGRTGAGAAAACAGTGGGAGAGCCCAGCCCTGCTCCTTTGGGAGAGCAGTGTGCCAGTGCTGGAGAGCAGTGTTTGGCAGAGGTAGCACATCCCACCTGCAGACAGTACATCCAGCCTGGAGACAGTGCTCTGGCCATGTTGCCTTTGAAAGCAAGGGAGGAGTGATTCCTGACCTTACTTTCAAAAGGGGAAAAAAAACCCACAAGGCTTGGTCCAGACTGACTGTAAAGGAGGGAATTTGCGCCTGCTGTTACCGAAGCCGTGCTGTTCACTGTGCCAGCATTCATGGCCTGGGCCAGCGGAGAGGTCTCAGGGATGGCACCATCACTGTGAGGTGGGATCTTCTACTTCTCTGTTTTTTGGAGTTCTTCACACCAGGAAAGCAAGGTGGGAGCAGCATCCCAACGCTGTGGTGGCCACCACAGCACCTCTGCCTGCACAGGCAGGGGCTGCCGTCCCCAGAGCTGTGCTGTGGTGCCGTGGGGAGGCTCTAACACAGACCCCCTGTGCACCATGGCCCAAGGCAGGGTGAGGTGCGGTGCAGCTTACCCCAGCCCTGTAGGGAAGCAGCCTATCCTGGCATTTGGTGGGAACAAACGTTTTTAGGGCTGCAGCAGGGCAGCGTGAGCCTCCAAAGGGTCCGGCTGCCTTCAGTGCATTTGGTCATGTATTTGATGGCCTTCATCACCGTCATTCCTGCCTTTCCCTCATGGGAGGGCTCGGCAATAATTCATTCATTAGAAAACATTGCGGCACGAATGAYGACCTGAGTAATTTTATAGTGTTAAATGGTCAGTTCCAGTTAATGCATTTTTTAATTTCTGAGAATGACTGGGCAGCCCCTCAGGTGAAGTCAGCAGTGTCCCTGCCCACTGTCACAGCCTGGGCACAAGGACACTGGCCGGGCACTGCTGAGCTGCCRTCTCTCCTGTGCTGGCAGCACATCCAGAGCATTATAAATGAAAATTTCCAAACACAAAGGCAGCACTGAGAAAGAGGGAAATTACCCTTCAGTGAAGTATTCTGCTATTGTCAGGGCAGCAAGGAATGAAAGCAAAAAGGATTTCAAGACTGGGTTTTGGCTTCTGGTTGAGGCTTTGATTATAAACTGCAGCCTGAATGCACGATGCCCGAACCAACCCCTCCCCCTGCCCAAGCCTTAAGCCAAAGGATTTAAACAAGCTCTTATGTAATATGGTTTTAGTGTTTCCAGTAGAAATAGGTGTTCTAAATATAAATGATTTGCAGATAAAATAGGCTTATATAAAATGCTTTTACRTTTACATAACCCCATGTTGGCATTGCACCCAACACCTCCGTCGGCTGGAGCCCAGTGCCAGGGACAGCGTGGGGTGGTGGCAGTGCCCAGCCCAGGTGCCAGCCTGAAGGGCCATAGCCGGGACTGTGCTGGCCTCTGTGGCCACAGACCGATCCCCGTCCCGTCCCCAGCCTGCCAGCCAGCGCTSCTCCAGGGACGGTGCCTGCTGGAAGAGATGTACTTGGTTTGAATTTCTCATATGGAATCTCCTTCCTTCTCCCTGCCCGGGGGTTCGCTCACAGCAGCAATTGCAGGATACTCCTGTGCTGTTCCTGCCAGTGTCAGTCCTGGGGAGTTGGGGACATGCCTCATCCCAGCAGCAGTGCCACGGATCGTCCAGACTCAGCCGCTGGACACTGCAGGTACTGCCCCTTGGGGTCAGCTGCCTTGTCCTTTAGGCAGCGTTGTTTTGAATGCTGATAGCTGGAATTCTCCTCCATCCCACTGTTCAGGCAGGGAAGCGTGTGCGTGTGTGTGTATGTGTGTATTTATAGACACACACATACGTATGTATGAATATATTTTATATACACATATGGCACAGTGAGAGAGCTGACTGCCTCCAGATCAGGGTCGGCAGCAGGGCCTGGGCTCTGGGCTCTTCCCAAGTGGTGGCCACAGTCCTGCTCAGCAGCCAGGGGCAGCTCCCCAACACAGTGAGGCCACCTGAACACTGCAGGCTCCCAAGCCAAATTCCTCCTTCCCCACTGAGTGTGTCCCCACAAGGTGAGCCCTCGCTCCGATGCCTCTTCTCCATGGCCACCTTCATCCAGATCACGGCTGCTGGAAGCTGCTGAGCTTCTTGCCCAGCCCAGCAGTGCTGGGCCATGACAGTGGCCCCTGATAAGGCCAGTAACAATTAGCTGGGAAATGGTGTTTTCCGAGCAGAAAACAATGGTTGCTACGTTACAACCTTTATGTAGGGGAAAGATACTCAGTCGAATCCTACACAACAGCCCTCAGTGCATCACACCAAACGTTTGCTCTTGGGGGAAGGACTGTTTGTTAAGTAGTTTTAGCTACCATTATGTGTACAGCACATGTATAGAAATGTACATAAATATATACAGATATGAATAGATGYGCGTGTCTTGTTTATACACACACACACACATATATTTCCATATATATGAGAAACAAGGACATGTTTTTCAGCTACAGTCTGTTTTTGCAACAGACCAGTATGATTTATAGCTCCTTGCCATTAACATTTCCATTCAAATAATGCCTTATTTATGCCCATACCGGAGAAGCTCTTTTGACAACGTGGGAAGAGGCTTTTTATCGTGAAGCCAGAACTGTCAGCAGCCTCTATTATTTCTGGTGGGACTGTCAGTTCTCCAAGTAACATGAGTTCATTTTTAATCCAGGTCTGATGGAAGACACTTGATCTGTCCTGCTTTTGTCAGCCGCAGAGGCAAACTTGCCATAAAGAAATGGTATGTGTGACCTTCAAAAATGACTGTCACCCTTTCCATCTTGCCTGTGCTCTATTTTTCATAAAAGCCTGTTTCTGTGGTGCATTACAGGGGAAATGAGCCATTCATCTTTGTCTCCACTGCCCTCACAGCTGCTGGGGAGTCACTCCCTGCAGGCCCAAGGAGAATGCTGGGTCAAGCAGCACTTGGGCATCTTTTAGACCTGGACCTGCAGTGATTCATCAGCCACTTCCCTTTTGGAAATCAATAGTCGTGTGTAGTACAAGTGCTTATGGCCCCTTATGTCATGTACAGATAAAAATTAAACAAACAAACAAAATCAAAAGAAAACAAAACAGCTGTACCTTGGTCTAAATGTTTGGTGCTCGACGAAAGGGCTCTGCCAGCTCCCACACACTGGCTCTCAGTGAGGCACTGCAGCCCTGCTGCCAAACGTGGGGGGGCTGCAGGACATGATGGAAACCCCACAGCTGCGGAGGGCTGCAAACCAGTCACAGMCCTCGAGGCTCTTTAGGGATGGTTTAATCTCAACAATATATTACATATGTAATATATTACATATATAATATGTAACATTGAATATRTGTGTGTGTGTGTGTCTGTGTGTGTATACACACAATATAGCAGTGTATGATATTTATCCACACCCACAGAGACTCGAGGGGAAGCTCACTCTGTGCAGGGCACTGGCAGTCTGTAAGCAGGTGGCCCTGTCAGTGGCCCATGGCTCTCGTACTGCCAGTGCTGGTTCCTTTGGGAATTCAGTGGTGATGCTCAACCCAGCCTTCGTGATTCCCAGCACCTGAGTCAGCCTGAACCTGCCTGAGCACTAAAGACACTTCTCCCCCAAGCTGTGTGCAGGCAGACAGACACCACGGTGTCCTCAGCTGAGTGACACTCTGTGGAGCCCACGAGGTGACGGTGACCATGTTTGCCCTGCCCAGCCAAGGGAATGCAGCATGTTCCCCACTTCACAGCCCTGGCTGTTCAGTGTCCCAGTTCCTGGCAGCACACGTCTGGTTGCTCTTGCAGAGGTAGCTGTCACTTTTATCTGGGCTTTTAAAACAAGGTAAAAAGGCAGCCCGAAGTGACATTCTTACAAATACGTAGCAAGCTCTCTCCCTGCTGGGATTTGTGCTTACAAATCATTAAGGAAACTAAATTTCAGTTACAGTAATTGGTGCACAAAAACTAGCTGTCACTAAAAACCCACCCCTTGCCCTCATACTGCTCTGCTGTATTTCTGAGATGACTAATGTGCCACCTTATTTTTCCAGTAAGTATGAAAAAAATATGCTAATAAAACTTCTGGAAGAATTTTGCTTATTTTTCCTGGTTTGAAGCTGGGCACTACTTGCGTGTTTGCACGTAAGACCATGAGCCTCACTCATTAAAACTTGAGACAACTTAAGCAGCAGCTCCTGGCAGCAGCCATTGGCAAGCCTTGGCCCATTTGGGTTGGCACCAATTCTTTGGACATCTCAGAGACTCTCCTAGAGGCCTTTTGGCCACTGTGTGATCCTACCCTCCTCCCTGCTGACGCCCCAGGTGTTGTCTGGTGCCAGGAGGAAGATCACACCCCTGCAGTGCACACAAAGGCAGGGACCTCCTTCCTCCTCTACACTTCATTTTATCTGGGGAAAGCCYATACCCCCAGGTACCACATTTCCTTTTCTAGGGAAGGTCTTTTGCATGGCATGAATGTGTATATATTATATATATTCATACATATGTGTGTATTATGTATATATACACACATATATATCCATATGTGTATTATATATATATATACATTTATACATATGTATACTTACATATTTATATCTATATTTATCTCCTTCACAGTACTTGTGGACAGATAGGAAGCACAGAGCTAGTGACTAAACTCTAATGTCTAAAAATACAGATGGAAAAAAATAACTCATTTTACTGGCAAAATTATTCAGGCGAGTACTTTTGCAGGCACAGGCCGATCAGCTGCTTGGTGGCCAGGAGGCAAGTGGCTGGGAGAGGACTGTGTTATGCAGTGGAGGGTGCTACTGAACCCATGGAAAGCTGGCAGCAACATTTCTAGGCTAGATAGACATCACTACGGAGACAAAGGTGGCTGAAAGCAGAGCTGACCCTTGCTCAGGGAATAAATCCTATCTGGTTTTGCAAGAGGCATGACATGCATACTTCTGCTAAAGTAACAGCATAAAGCACCAAGCACAACCACTGGAAAGTTGGCAACCTCTGCTTTTCAGTGCTGAAAACGTGCCAGCCCGCTCCGGCAACGTGGGACAATTTTGGGAGGTGAAAGACAAAAGATGAAACGGAGCTATGCCCTTGTGTTGTGCGTCTGGTGGTGAGAGGCTGGCCATGGCCACCACGCTCCCGTGCTCTGCAGGCTGGCAGGCAGCCCACTGCCATCCAGGCACCGGCCAGGCTGGGAGCGAGTCCTGGCATCCCCAGCTTGGGAGCGGAGCATGCAGGAGACGSTGCCTTGGTCTGCAGGTGACACGGTCTCTGCTCACCAAACTGCCCCTGGCCCATCAGCTCGCCTTTCCACGGGCAGGGAGTGCTCCCAGCCTGCCTCAGCAGGGTGCCCGTGCTGCAGGACTCCAGCCTTGCCCGCAGATCCCAGTGTGCCAGGCAGCAGCAATACAAACAGGGGGAAAATAAAACCAGCAACAACCTCAGCTCGTGCTTGATTCTGGCTCTGCCGGTTTTTCCTTAAGGATGAGGTGAGGGCTCCACTTTGCCTGGAGCACATCTCTCACTGACTCTCAGGAACATCAGCACCAGCAGGCTCAAATCCTCAGCCCTTTGCCAGTTTTGCCCTGGGGGCACACGGGGCTCGACCTCTACTCACAGGAGCTCTGGTGGTACAGACAGGGCTGTATTCATGGGCTTCCTTCACTGTGTGACCTTCACCTCCCATTTTTTGAGGCTATACCTCCAGAATTTAGATTTAAATTAATCCTTCAGCAGCATCAGGTTCAAGACTTCCACCCTGCAGACTAATGAGCTGCATTAAGATTAAATCCCATCAAGGAGAATACCAATGACTTTGCTCCTCAGTGCTCATTCCGATCCTTGCAAAATTGCTACCGCGGTGCTGTGGATCACACTGCTCAGGATCAAGGGGCTCACTCCTGCTGAGAAGCCCTATGGAGCTGGACCCATGCTGAGCAAGAGGGAGGGCCAGGTAGTCTCAGGAGGCCTCTTCCAACCTATGTTTCCCTGTGGTTCTGATATCAAAAGCCACCTCATGGAAAAAACAAACTGAAAACCAGCTCCACGATAGATGGAGCTTCTCTCTTCTGCTGCTTTTTCTGTGTATAACATGGTCACAAACAGCATTTTTTTCTGTACCTGTCATAACAGGAATGAAAGTGATAGAGAAAACGCACAAGAAAAGAGCAATTTTCATAAAGTCTTTGGCAAAAATGAAGAACTGTGACTCTCTAATCTCTCTGACTGAAGTCCACGGGAACTGTAAGACCAGCCATACTCACCACAGACCACGTGGGCAGAAACACCCAAAATCCATGACCACTTTTGRATGTCAGCTGCATGAAGGCAGCCCTAAAAAGAAATGAAGACACAAACCTACACAATGTGCAGGCAACACGCAGCTGAGCCAAACCCCTCCATCTGCCTCATGAAGATTGTCTCGGGATTTGGGCGCAGATTTGTGCCTGAGCTTTGTGCCTCCCAGCCCTCTCAAATGCAGTTTAAATGCTTCAGTAATCTCCAGTCTCTCAGGGTTAATGATCAGACGTAACTTTGAAGCCGCTGAACTTGTGAACCAGGATGTGTTGGGAAAGGCTGAGGCACGTAAAGATTAGCCCTTTCTCAGGAGGAGAGTGTTAGCTGGGGCGGCTGAGAGGGTTTATGTTTGGTGGGATTTTGCTGACAGGGTGATGCCACGGCCCCGCACACCCGGGACGGCCTCTCTGCTTCGGGGAGCTCAAGCAGCCTCTCCCCCTTCGCTCTCTCCATGCTCACACGGTGCTGTGAAATCAGCAGTCAGCATAAACCCATGGCTGCTGCATTTTGCTGTATGGGGCTGAAGGTTTTTAGTTTGTTTCAGCTCAAATGAGATGAAATGCAGTCATTTATTACAATTTCTCTGCAAAGCATCACTTTTGTCACCCTGCAGCTACTCACCCAAGCCAAGCTAACCATCACCTTGTGCAGCTGGAGGGTGCCCTGCCTCAGTGAGCTCAGAACTCAAGCCTGGGAGGGGCTGGTCCAGGGCAGCTCTACCAGCCCTCCTTGGCTGCGTGGCCATGCCCGGAGCCTCCTGCAGAGTGCGCGCCCCAGGCTCAGCCAGGACAAACCCTGCTTTACCTCGGCTTATTTTGCCCCTCACTCCTTCCAGGCACAGCAAACATTCCCCAAGTTATTTCAGTTTTATAAGCTATTAGTATATTACCTGCTACGAAAACACAAGCAGAGCAATTCTAAAGGGACGCAAGACGCGTGAAAACCCATTTCTAAGAGAAACACATTTGAAAACCGTGTGCTTCTCCCCAAGGCATTTCCTCCCCATTTCTCCCTTACGTGCTTAAAGATTAATGGAGCGGCATTTTTAATTGCTAAACTTCCCAAAGCCGTGCTTGACCCGGCTCATTCCCGGCTCGCTCCCGCCCCCGCCCGGGCCGCGGGGATCGCGCGGCCAACAGCGCCCTCCGCCGGCCAGCGGCGGGATGGGCCCGGCGCGGGGACACGCGTGACCCCGGGACACACAGAGGCACCCGCGTGTGCAGACACCTAAACTATGTGAGTGTGCACCAAAAACCTGTGTGTGTATGTGTACGTGTGCACATGCAAGACTCATGTATATGTACGCGTGTGTATGTATGCATACCTGTATATTTATTTATACGTGGATATATGCATGTATTAAACGTATTAATATATGCATACGCATGCTTATATACACATATAAATATATATATGCTTATACACACAGACATAAATTTATAGAGACACACACACATAGCTCCGTGTGTACATACACACACATAAATACGTGTGTTTATCTATATACGTTCTATGTGTATGTATATATAAATTGCTTCTGTACATTSTGTGTATGTATCTATAAATTGTTCCTACACGCAGTTGGCGCTGTTTACTGCAGCTCCCCGGGAAGGGCAGGCTGGAGCCGGCTCCTGCTCCCCCAGCAGCTGCGCATCCCGCAGCCACCGCGGGGAGCCGCCGCACCGGGGACGTGCGCCGGGGGAAGGGGACAACGGGGAAGCGGGGACGGCCGGAGGGAGGGAGGCAGGGATGGGGGCCCAGCGGCCGCTGAGCTCGCAGGAAGCCGTGCTGCTGGGGAGCCCGATCCCGGGGGGACCTGTCCCACCCCCGCGGGGCAGCTCTGCCAAGAGTGGAGGTGTTTGAAGCCTTGTAATGCCCTCACTCAGCTGCTGCTTCAGCTGCCATGTAATACCAAAGTGCTCTGTTCATTTAGTTGCCCTCTGGTGTCCCCATAAGTGAGCTGACATAGGTGGCAGGTGGGAATGGAAATACGAGCCGTGATGATTAGCCCAGTGGTCATTTGGGAGCGCTGATTGTGTCAGGGCTGTGTTGGCTTGCCCCTGCCCTGCGTGGTGTGTCCCCGCACCCCTAGTCAAGAGGCTGGGACACCCCAGCCACTRCAAAGCCCGCCTCAGGCAGCGGGGTGAAGCCAGGCTTTGACAAGCCTAGCACCCCAGAAAGCTTCTGCTGCATCCTGCAAACCTGTGTGGGTTCTGTCCTCTGGCAGAAAGCAAGAATGTCAGCCTGTCATGCCTGCCTGGATAGTGCCAAAGGCAGGCAGGCAAGGCACTAAGGGCCGTTGGAAAATTATCCCCGTGAAAGTGGCTAATATCTTTGAGCCTGCAAAACAGGAAAAGCCACAAAACTAAGAATTTGGGAGGGGGTGGGATCAGCACCACGACCTGGGCTGGAGGCAAGTTGGACATCATCCTGAAGGCCTCCTGCTAGAGCAAGGTAAGCCTTCAAAGTTCAGCTTCTCCTCACTCGTCATGATAAAACACATACTTCTAAGTACAAAGCACAGCAGAATATCAAGACTGGCCATTAGCCATTGAATTTCCTACAGCCAGCCTCCAACAATAGCAGGTTTCTGCTGTTATCTCTTGTCTGGAAAGTCTAAAGGCTCCCCTGTGAAGTGTCTCATCTATTTTAGAAGCAGGAGATCCCCGTACCCAATGTAAAACACTTACAGTCCAGTCAGCCTCTAGCACTTCAAAGAAGTTTTAGATCATCTGCACAATGTTGAACTTCTATGGAGTAAGGGGAGGAGAATTTTTTTTCCTTAAGTTTTGCTTTTAGCGTTGCCAAAGAGCTTTCATGCCCTGATTTCCAGAGTCACTTGATTACTGGCACAAGATGCACCATATGATCCCAGCATACGACATGGCATTCTAAGGCAAAGCTGTGGCCCTGTGTGTCCCCAGCTGATGGCCCTGTGCTGGCCCTTGGCACAGACACCCTGCCACAGTGCTGGCAGTGGGACTGATGGGGTAACCCTGCCTCTGCTGCAGCCATGGGTGAAGGCAGAGCATGGCTGTAACTTAGGGCTGCAGTTCATTATGGCACCTTGTGACAGCCCTCATGTCTTGTACCTGTTACCTGAGTTCTCTTCTCCCAGCATCCATGGGCTGCCCAGCCACACTCAGAGCTCCACCTGCAGGCTCTGGAAAGGGCTGAGCTCCAGCATGGCTCACAGCCAAACCCACCTGGTAAGCTCTAGTGAAAGAAATTGGGAGTGCTCCCCAGTATTTTGCATGTGCCATCMTCCACCCCAGCCACACCACAGCCCAGTGACAGACAGAAGGGGTCTGTCATGGGGACTGGTGCTGGTGAGCTGTTCTCCACACGGGGTTAAAGAGCCTCCAGGACTTGTAGTGACTATTAAATATATTACTTTTACCAGCTTCTGGGAGTCCCCAGAGTCTCCCTGGCTGCCTGCATGCTGGACCCACTCATTCATCCACACAGTTGCCCCATTGTGAGACAAGGGCTAGGTCAGAAGGAGCTATCAGGACACAAGGAGCTGTTGGGATGGAAGGAGCTGTTGGAGTGAAACACGGGCGCTGGCAGGGAAGAGAGAGTGGGTGTCCTGCTTGCTTTGCCTTGGCAGGACAGGGGGACCTGAGGGAGTGCTGCCCACCCAGTGGGACAGGGAGAGGAGAGGCTGGGGTGGGCTTTGCAGCCAGCCCCAGCCATGCCTCTCTCAGCAGGATGTCGATGGCAGCCCCGCTCAGGAACAGCCCAACACACTCTCTGACATCCTCAGCTTTACTGCAGCCATCTGCATATGGAAAGGCCACATCAGCCCTCAGCAAAAGGCAGTGCCATGGCCAGTAACTGTGGCAGCGAGCACCCCAGCTGCAGTGGTCACCAGCATTTTCACAAGCCACGGAGTTTGCAGTGGAAAAAAAATCCSAAGGCAGCAAACGAAACCATCTGTGAGCAATAGCTGTATGCCTGCAGGAGCACGCAGTGGACCGGACACGCTGGAGACGTGCAGAACTGTGCTGGTTTCGCTCTGATCAGATGAGGATGAGGTTGGTTTTTGCAATCTGTGGTAACAGCATTTTGCAAGCATGACAAAAATGTGTGGTAACCCGCGGGCGAACTGGGGCAGCCTCTGCACAGACCGTGCGATGTGAGGTTTGGCAGAGTCAGGCCAAGGGCTGTGACTGCCCCACGCCTGTCCCTGTGCTCCCAGGGCACAAGGTGAACCCTGCCACCCACACCAGCCCTTGGCCACCTCCTGCGGCTGCTGGGCTTCCTCTGGGACCTGCTCCTGGGGTTCAGCAGTGCCGCCATGGGGTGATCTGTAGCATGGGTGCCCCAGTCCCTCGGGGGCTCAGCTGTGGGTGGCCAGCCCAGCAAGGAACCCCAGAGGCATGTGRGGCTCAGTGCTGTGAAGCAAAGGGCACGCTCACAAGCTGGGGATGAGCCCCGCTAGCAGTGCCCAAAGCCTTGCAGTGGGTGAGCAAAACAGTAGAAAAAAATCAATTTGCTTTGACAGCGTGTCCTTGCTGACTGTGAACTGGTTTGTATTAATGAAGTCACTACAGTGGGGTAGTGAACTGCTCATCTGTCCCCCTAGTTTGCTTTGCTTGGGAGAACCCAACACTGAAGTACCCTTCACACCCCCTTTTTTCACTTCAAAAATACACATTGCACCTGGGCTAAGTGAGGACACCACACTGGCATGGAGAGTAGACATGTCCTGCCCTTAGTCCAGCGCATTTGAAAGAAAACTGAGATGTCAGTATTTTGAAGGAGTAAACAGGACAATGCTAGAGGCAAGTCACCATGACCCAGAGCCAAGGCATGGGTTGATTAAATCAGCTCCCCTCCCTTACACAGTTTATTTTGCTAATCAAGAAAGTTTTGAGGAAAACAGATCTGGTCATGGTAACTTGCTGTGGTGCTGATACAGGATGCTCACATTTGGTACAGCTCTTACTTGGTATTGCATTTTGACTGAGAACCAGAATTATGCAAAAGGTCACATAGCACTTAAAAACAGTGGCAAAACCTGGCCAGCTCATAGCTCTGAAAAMCAATTCTAAGTCATGAACCACCCTTGAGAAGACACTTTGTCAGACAAGAATTTTTTTCTTGCCTCTACGAAATGTCACGTTTTTAATCAATGACCTGGATGAAACCACCATAATTAACACAGAATCCAGGTCCTGCCTCTAGAACTGGGCACACTGGACATGCAGTAAATGTTTTGCTACCGATAGATACAAACACCACAGCTAAAGCTAAGACAGACCCAAGGATGGGATGTGGAGGTTGGACCAGCTCTGTGGGCATGATGGATCCTCATGGAAATAACAGGGCCCACACCATTTATAAGCAAAGACTCCCGAGTGGGAACACCCCCAGTAGSGCCCAATATGAGTGCTGTTGGGATGGGGTGGCCTGTGCTGGTGTCCACAACCCCTCTCCAGCAGAGACCTTCAGCAAGAGGAATGGGGGCACACCACAGCAGCTTTTCCACTGCTGGGCGCAAGACACACAGCATGAACAAAACCACCTACAACCCACCACCTCTGCTCTGGTTCCCCAACCCTGACTGCCAGAGAGCCCACACGGCCATGGGCATAYGGGGGAATCCTTGTGCTGTGGAGGCAACATCACAACACTCAGCTGCTTCAAACAGGCAACTACAGGTGGCACCAGCAGAAATATATCAAAAAGAAAGAGCCTCAAAGTCTGTAAAATCTGACCAGTCAGACATACGGACACTGAACTGAATTTTAAAGGAGACACTATGTTTGGGAGATCCTTTTTACTATTGCCCATACTTGTCTAAGTCTATGGTGAGATAATTAGAGGCTCCTCTCACAAGTGAGAAGCCACAAATCATGTGAAGTAAAAAGTACCCTGAAACCACCACCAGACCTATAAGCAAGCCCCTTGCCTGGAGGGAATCCACGGGCCCACAACACACACACCAAAAACACCCTTTGGTGCGATACAGTCAAACCCCACCGGCCTAGGCAGCTGGACAGCCGAACCATGGGCTGCTGTAGCCTGCAGCTCACATGCAGTAATTTTTTCTAGTAATTAGCTAGAGCAACTTTCAGACTTTACTCCTCAAAACAGCATCAGTTACCCCAGAGGAGCAAGGAGGCAAGAATGCTCAGGCACTGCCTAAGCAGGACTTGGGCAGCTCTGGGTGTCCTTTCCTTCTCTTTGTGACAAATAAGGATGACCAAAGATGGGCAAAAAATTTGTGCTATTTCCCAGGTTCAGAYCTCAGAAGTAAATGCTCTTGGACTTCTTTTTTGTTTGGTAGTTATCTCCATGTTATCTCCTTGAGGAGCCTCTAGGACACCTCGGAGGCTTCAGATAAGATTATGGCCAATCACGACGGGAAGAAAGAGTCCATCTCTTGGTATCTTTTTGGACAAACAATCTGAGGCAAACAAGGTTTAGCAACATGTCTGGAATCACAGGGTTTAGGATCCCAATAACTCATCCTGACGCTGTAAACCCAGAACACAAGTTTCCTGGTGTGGCAATGTCTTATCTGCTCCRACCTCTCGCTCCTGCTGGCCAAGCCCACCAGCCAACCTTTTTATGGCAACCTACCCACAAAATGCTATAGGGATAATGTGGTTTCTTCACCTTTTGCCCTTTTTTTGAGATGTGAGCAGCCATCARCTGGGAGTGCTAGATGTACCTGGGGGGCTGTGTCCCCAGCACAACCAACACAAACCCTGCATGACCCAGTGTGATCCTCGTGCTTTGTAGAACCCCAATACTGCTGCTCACCAGCAGAGCACTGAGCGAGACGAGTTCTCTGCCTGAGAGGAAACGTCTCCTGCAGAGGAGCTGCTATTCCCAGCATCCCCTTTTTTATTTGCTTTACTGACACTACAGCCCACGCCACACACCTGGTGACACCAAGGCGAAAAATGAAAATAAGGTAAAATTTCTGTGCCCACACAACAAGACCTTTATATAGCCAAGGGGATGAGGTTTTTCCCTCCCTTCCTATTTTCCACTTAGTGAGTAAACAGGAAAACCAACCTGGCCTGGTAGCTAAGTTTGGAGCACACAGTGTTTTTCTGTGTGCCTCCCAATGATGCTCCCCGCCCTCTCCTGCTGTGCCAGGGTCAGCAGGACAGCAGTGGGTCCAACAACCCCTGCCCCCTCAGTTTCCCTTGGAGGGAGCTGATAGCCTGTGGCCACTCCTGAACTGGAATGGGGACACCCAGAGCTAGTGCTGGGCATATGGGGGTGCAGGTGGTCTTACACYCCCTGCATGGGGCTGAAGGGGTTTGTGTGCACTGGCACCCACATAGCCTGAACTCATCCTAYACCTGTGTCCGTGTCTGTGTCACCATATGACTTCCCAGGCTTCCCTGGGAGCTGGAGTATGGCTCCACCATTTCTCACCCTTTGCTGGCTCGCTTGGCTGCATGGCTGGGTGATGAGCCAGCCAGCATCTGCCACACACACACAGACACAGAGGTATCACCACCAACTCTGAAATGCCTCCCCTGGAATCCATCCACATGGAACAAAGCCAAAGGAACCCCCCTAGCAGTGTTCCCACCTTCCATCTCAAGTCCTCCTTCCCGTCCACTTGTACCCCTAGCTGCCAGCACTCACCATCCCAGGGGGTGTGACGGATGAGTGGCCCCAGGGTGATCACCATCACCAGGTAATTGCCCTTAAAGCAAAGCATTAACTCCTCACTGACACTGCTCAGGAGAGTGTCTTTAGCAAGGAACAGACATCAGGCAACTGCAAGACAGAAAAAAACAAGCAGCAGTACCAGCTGCAAATGAATCCCTAACTGTGGCAAGTCCTCAGGCCCTAAGAGATGCAGCAGGTCTCTGACCCACTCAGTGAGAYAGCTCATGCGAAAGCAGTGACCCCAGCAGAACAAACCCTGGTAGCAAGATGATGGCTTAAGTCATGGTCACAAAGCTGGGACAGCCAGGAGGGGGAAGTTTCCTCAAATACAAAAGTTGCATAACCACTGCCCAGATCCTTCAAGCTGGGCCTGATCTCCCCCTCCAAAATTAGGATGACTTCCCCTTGCATCAGTTTCCAGCTGAATGTGTGGCACAGAGCGAAGCAGGGSTTGTGGACCCCATCCGCGGGGTGCRCTGGGATGGAGGCTGTGGAAGGAGGGTGTCCAGCCTGTCACAGCTCTGCAGCCTCGGGGAAGTTGCACACGCTTGAGGGRGTGGAAAAGCAACCCAAAAACCATTGTCTGCAAGGCTAATCACAGCAGCCAGCTCTGAAGCTCCTTCACCGAGCTCACATGCTGGTAACCAAAGGGCTGAAGCTGGGGGATTCCTGTGGGTAYTCTGCTGCCTGATGGGAGGCTGGGCAAGGCACTGTGCTGTACCTCTCCCAGGCCTCTCCTCTCAGGCCACCTGGGATAGCAGCAGGAAAGCTTCAAGAGGCTTTGTCAACAGGGCTACAATGACRGTATAGGTTTGGTTATTTTTGATCCCCTTTCAAAAGGGGCAGCAAAAGCCAGGCAAACAGAACTGAGGCACAGGCAGGAGAGCTCACTGTGTACAAACAGGTGTTTGCCCAGTGCAAGGACGTCTGTGAGAGCGATGCTGGTACCTGCAGGCAGCTGGACATAGGCTCAGTTCTAGAATTAAAAGGCCACTCCGGTCAGTGTTGCTCATTCCCAGGCACCGTTCATGTGCATGAATCACTGTCCTTCCCTTTGACTCATTAATCACTCCAAAATCAATAAGGGCCACATAAGTTTTTCATGTATCAGCCATTAGTCTGACCTTGTGTCTATCTCTGTAGAGGGTATGAAATAAAAGCATTTGAGATCAAAGCAATCGGCACTAAATTTGCGCAGCACTAGAGGCGGTGGAGCCCGCTGATTTACAGCCGCTGAGCTCATTCCACGGTTGTTTTGGTTCCCGAGAGCCTTGAGCAGTTACAAAGCCCTTGTTGTCCTCTAGGGACACAGCAGGCAGGAGGGGACTGCTCCAAAAGGATGTTCTTTGGGATTTGTTTATTTCCTTAAAAACAGGGACTGCTTTCTTGCCCAGGAGCAAGTGTCTACACCGTGCTCAGGGATGAGCAGATGCATCTCCTTCCCCAGGCACTCACTCTGGTGGGATCACACCCAGAGCTGCTGTGTCYCCCTCCAATAGCACCTGGCCTGCTGCCACCCTTCACCTGAGCCKTCTGCACTCTGCTGCTGCAGAACAAACATCTCACACAGCAAAACCTGCTGGAGAACCAGTATCACCAGAAAAGGGGACCAGAAGGACCAAAGTCATTCACCAGGGGTGGGGCATGGTAAACTCGGACTTCCACAACCCTTGGACCACAGGCTGAAGCCCCCTCCAGCTGATAAGACAGCCACAGAAGCCAGACCACCTACATGTTTTCTGAATGCATTTATTTCTTTTGGGACTAAGACACCGAGAGCCAGGCAGTGCTGCTGGCCAATYACCATCACTATTGATCACTTCTGCATCCAGCTTTCTGGGTCAGGCCTGCCCTAATTTTCATAGAGGCAGGAAAAAGGCCAATGACCCAGGAAACCACAGTGCTCAGAGATGCCTCTGGGGCACAGCGACAGGTCAGCCAGGTCCACAAAACCCAAACGCCTTCCAAATGCCATATGCCAGAGGCTGATATGCTGCTGTCCCACACGGCCCACTGATGACTGCACACCAAACCCCTCATCGGCCTTTCACAGCCCTCCTAATGATCTCTGGCTAATGCTGCAGCAGAGGCCACAGAAATATTTGCCTGAGGAAAGAAAGTGATTTACTTTTCAGAAAAAAAAATGTGTCTTTGCTCTAAGTGGGGAGGTGGAAGGGTGGGTTAGGACACTGCCATGTGAAGCTCATGTAATAGCAGCAGACACACAACTTGGACCTAAACAATTTCAAGACTTCTTAAAGCCTGAAATCAGAAATAACCATGCCTACTGAGCCCTTAATCAGAGATTGTTTTGGTTTTAATTTAAAATCACCTCTTGTTCACATTTCCCCAGCTTTGAGTGCAGGGACCGTATCAGGTCCCAGCTACCCAAAGCCTCTCTCATGAATACCGTGGTCCTGGCAAAGGCACAAGGGGCCAGCTGGGCCTTGCAAGGCTGGGTTTCATCCACCTCCCAGTGCCAGTCCACCATTCAGCCATGTTCCCTAGAACACTGGAATCTATCTGCCTGGCACAGTCAAAGCACCCTTCACCACGTCAAAGGCACCCAGCAGGCACCCTCCCTTCATGCCCTCCCTGCTGGTGGGGTATCTTCTCACTGTGCCCCTCCGCCTCCCCTCCCTCCCTCCCCACCTGACCCCAGCGGGTGTTTTTACTGGAAACACCGTGGCACTCAGCCCTGTCACACCGGAATAGCTGTGGCCAGGCTGTGGCTGGGGACTGCTCTCATAACTCAATCTGTCCTGGCTGCTTCTCCCCAGTGATAGCCACCCTTTCTTGTTCCTCCAAGCAGTCACTGCTTTCCAGGGCAGCTACAGTGGGGTTTCTCACCCCATGTCAGGCTGACATATCGTATGTCACACACAGCTACAGCCCCTTTGGCTTTGCCTGGAGCATCTCCCATTCCACAGTTTGGGGAAGACAGGCACAGAGGGCTGATCCCAGGCTGCCATTCCCAGAGCAGTCCCACCATACACGCAATTCAGGTTTGCTGCACGTACGCAGCCTGTGGGCAGCTGTGGTACCCAGTGGCACACGCCTCTCCGGCTCGGCAGGCAAACAGCCCTGCCTCACTGCTTTGTCCTGCTCTCCCTGCAGCGAGAGATCCTCAAAGCCTTCAGCAGCCTGAAYGCTCATGTCCAAACAGCCCCCGTGGCAGCACCACGATGGGTTTCTGGGGGTTTTTGGTGCTTGATAGGCATCAGCTCGCAGAAGTAAACACACCCAAGCTGCACTAGCAAAAATTCCCCTAAGATTATATGGGGGATTTTATTCAGGGGTGATTCTGGTTTCATCTTGCAGCTGGGCTTGCTATAAACCTTTGGACTAGAGCACGTACAAGTAACTCCACCTGCCTGGCTGACTACACTGGGATATTGTTATTAAAAAAGGTGACTTCGACATTTATAATAAAACGTGCAAGTTGAATGCTGAAGGATGGCACAGGGCCAGTGCTGGGCAGCCATGGGGGAGAACAAGCTTCCCCTGCCTGTGCCAGTGCAGGTCACCCTGCGACAGGCAGCCCCTGCCACCTCTGCCAGCACACAGGTGTGGTGGCACTGGAGGGAGGGACTCCCACGTGGCTGGACACCCCAGCAGCGATTGCTCTGCCCACACTGACACACTCCACTATGGCCACAACAGGCACACACACAGTCCATGGCACTGCAGCCAGGCTCCTGCTCTGTGCCAGCAACAAGCACAGCACCTAGAGCAACACTAACCAAACGAGGAAAGGGGGCTTGTTTTTCCTCCCTTATGCTGCTTTTTGCTCTTTTCCTCTGCCTTTTAAAATTGCAGATGAGAAGAGTAAATATTGGAAGGTTATCCTTTGTATCTCATGATCAGATCACAAGCTAGCATGTGACTCGGGAGGGAAAAACAAGTCTTTCCAGCAGATGTCAAGGCAGCGAGCCGGCTCTGCTGACTGCTGTACCTTGCTGTCTGCAGCCAAAGTCAATTCCTGGTGCATCCTTGAGGTACAGAACCTCATGAATCATCAGGATTTTATTCTAATTAAAGAAAACCCAGATGACTTTCATTTTGGGTTTGCCTATTTAGCAACTCTGAATGCAATGTGTATGTAAGGATAAATAGCAGCTCTCAGCCACTGTTTTGTAAACAGGCTCTAGCTCAGGAAGGGCAAGAGTAGTTTGGAGCCACCCTGTAAATCATGTGCTGGGAGACTGAGAAAAACCTCCCACTGAGCAAAGGGACTGGTCAAACAGAAGCCCAGRTAGCCACCCCACAGATTTACAGCCTGCAAAATGGCCTGTAATGTACTTTGAAGCCTGGGGCAGGCATCAGGGAGTAGTTTCTCTAGGGCAGCGGGGAAGCATCCCTCTGGAAGGGATGGGGTCCGGTGGTACGTAAGCTTGGTGCCCTCCCTCTTACAGCACATCAGGGTTTGCCTGTTCCCAGACAGCTGGAGCCCTGGTGCTGCCTCTGCCCCAGCACACACAGGAGCTGGGGGCCCTTCCCCACACGAGCCCCGGCATGATAAGCGGGTGATACCTCATCTTGCGGCAGCAGCCCCACCATGGCCCCTGTCACATGAYGGGTCAGCAGTTCGTGGGAAGTCAAAGGCTGAAAGCTTAAAAAAAAACAAGTTACTTCAGCCAGCTTCTTCCCCACAGGAAATAAAAATTGGAGCTGAGTTTTAACAATTTGGGTTTGACCAGACTTATCTTGCCTGGGGCCCAGGGTGGGTTTGTCTCGCCGAGCTCCTGACCAAGTATCCCACCACAAAACCCAGCAGRCAAAGGACTTGGAGAGGGGCAAGAAGGGCAGAGACAGGCAGGTGATGAGTGAAGGGGGTTGCTGTAGCTCTTCTGAAGCCCCACACCGGGACAACTCCGCATGGAGAAGAAAGTCTCTCACAGASCTTCCCATCCCCATGAGGCCGATGCAAGGAGCCAGCACACCAAATATTCCCACGGTCGCTGTCCTCGTGCCCCGGCTCAGCCAGCAAAGCTGGTCTTGGTGTATGGGACCGGACAGCGGAACACAGCAAGGCTTTTGCCCYTCCTTTGCCCAGGCTCCATGGACAATCAGAAGCTATTTTTAACCTGGCTCTTTCTTTTCCCCTGCAGAGGCGCTTGAATGGCTTTCCCCTCGCACACGGAAGCACAGGGAGCACGGACGTCGTCTCTCATTGTGATGGGAAAGGTTATCGGGTATGAAACAAAAGTGAAATCATCCGCTGGCATTCCTGGGACCAAAATAGCTGCCTGCTTCCAGCGCTGACGTTATCGCAAAGGAAGGAAGGCTCCGGATACAGGCTGTCCCACTCCAGGGCTCACGTACCGACCCTGCACCGAGCCAACACCAGGGCTGGCTGTGAGCAGAAGCGAAATGAGGCTTTCCTGCCATGGCAGATTAAAGATAACTTAGAGCATGAGGTCCCAAAGTTGCCATCGCTCCCAAGCAGCCACAGAACCTCACACGAGCATCACTCAGCAGCAGCCCAGCAAAGAGGCTTGTCTGGTTCATGTTAATGTTCAGGGCTAAAGCCCTCATKGGGACAGCACAGAGATGCTCCTAACAGGGGACTCTGTGAGCTGCTGGCCTGCTGCTGGTGCCCTGTGGTGCCCTGCCTGCCCACGCTGCAGAACTGGGCCTGCACAGGACATGGCAAACAGCAAAGGCATGGCTTGGCTATCGGCTCACTAAAAGCATCTTTGCTGTTGCACTTATCTGGGCTTTTCTGTTACTGTTTTTTCCTCTTCCACAAATAGATTAAATCCAAGAACCGGCATAGCCACAAAGCCTGTATCTCTCAGGCCTGTCCCAACAGAGACATTTAGGTGTTTCTCGGCTGAGACTTGTCACAGGACAGTGGCTTTCTGAAAGCAGAGGTTGCTGCCAGCCCACAGGGCTCCGGCATGGGGCTGCCCAGTGTCACTTACCTGAGCCAGCAGCGTGTCCCTGTCCGACTGCAGCACTGCCCCTGCCCCTGTCCCCTCCTTGCCTCCTGCCCTTTTGCAGCCACTCCAATCAGGCCATCTGCAAGAAATGCTGGGAAAGCACCCAGCTCTGGGGGATCCCTGCTGCAACTGCTTCCAGGAACCTCCTGCACCTCATGCTACAGACAACACAACCACTGGGAATTCCTTGCTTCAATTTCTCTTCTCAAGGCAGGACTGTGCAGGCATGGTCCCAGGCTGGCCATCCCATTTCTAGCAGCACTCTGTGGAGGGGAACTGGAAGGGAAGATCACAGGGAGACTCTAACACGAGTTGTTGCTCTCAGTCCTRCTCACCATCTGCAACTAAGCCAAAAGCCTGGGAAAGGGCTGCAGGGGCAGGCCAGGAGGGCTATGGGTGCTCTGCAGATGGAGAAGGCAGGGACACCCAAGAGATTCTGCAGAGCCTAGTGGAGATGGGAGTGGCTGACAGGTGGCACACTGGAGGTACGGCATCAGCCAGGATGTGGGGAGAGCAGGATTTGGGGAACCCCCATGTGCTGAGCAGCCTTCTGTGAAGCCCTTGGCACTTCCAGCCTGGAAGAGCAGCTCATGTGCTGGGCATCTGGGCTAAGAGGTAAACCTCCTCCAAAGCACAGAGACTTGAGAGCTTAAATACTTCCCTGTGAGACCACTGTCAGGAGCAAGTGGTGAGTCATGGCAGTGCTGAAGCTGAGAACCAAGGAACACGAAAACTAGGGGTAAACATTACTTCCCTGAACACACAGTAGAACATGTACCAAAATTATCCAAGGCATTTTCCCAATAAGCTGAGCCTGCCAAACCCAGATTCTTCTCAGAGATTTAAGACTCTTCCTCATTTGAATTGCAGTAATGAACTAATACTTTGAGTGCCTCCAGCTGCCAGCAGCTGCCTTAGATTTAATTGCACCCAGGAGCCTTTCCCAGGAGCTGCAGAACCATCCAGCCCAGCCCATGGATACTGCAGATGCTGGTTCATGCAGACCCATCAGGCCAGGAGACACGAGCCAGTGCTGTCCGTATGGAGCCCAGCAGGGATGGCAGAGCCGCCAGTGCAGGCTCCGGCACGGCTTTCCTGGCTTTGTTGACGGGTAAAGCTTTATCACAGTTAAAACACCGTTTGTTGCTGTGACTTTTCCCCCCCTTCTTAAATGTCAACTTGAAAAGAAAAATTCGGGAAAGGTCACTTACCAGAGAGACTGGCACAGCTCCAGTCACTTGCATAAACACGTGCAGGGTCAGCTGCTGTGAGAGGGGATTTTAAACCAGTTATTTACCTGGTTGAACAAGTGTGTTTCTGCAGAAGGGCGAGACTTTATGTACCTTGCAGGAGGCAATCAATCTCCTCACCACCCATCCATTGCTGCTGGGATTGTTAACCGTTTGGGACAACCAGGTAGAGAAGATGCTTAACTCAGGATGACCAAGTTACTATTTCAAAGGGGCACAAGTACCCATGAAAGCCTCAGGCTTACCCTGAGGGAACTGGGACACCGCTAGCCCGGCACTATGGAGAGCTACTCATCAGCAGCCTTCCTCAGGCAGAACCTGCTGCACCCCTGCATAGCATGGGCCTGGTCACCCTTGGTTTTTCAGGCAAGTTGAGTCATTCATTCTTGGCTGGAAGCAAAGTGCCAGAGACCCCATCAGTGAGGAACAGCATTATACATACATAGATGCACGCAGAGTAGATCCAGAGTCAGGTGCGCTGGCTCCCATTCTTATGGCAGCACGAGCAGAGACCTAGTGCCCTCCTCCCTCTTGCTTTCCCAGGTGGTAAAAAAGGATAGCTGGGACAACCCCGGAAACTACAGCTCCATCAGAAAAATCCCCAGCTCCCCAAATGCACAGGTGGCAAGGAGTTGCTTCCGCAATGCAGTCAGCAGGTGTGTTGACAAGGAGCAGTCCCTACAGGCACGGCCCAGTGATGCCCTTTAGCTGCTGCCTCTGTGCTCGATCTCAACACGTACTTTTGCCTCTCACCTGGTGAGTTTCTACCCCACTGCTGAATGTGCTGACTGCAGTCAAGTCAAGGATTTGACTAAAATAATAAACCACTTGTCTTCCTGTCCCAGCCTTCCCTATGGCTTCTCAACTCAAGGGAAAYTTCAGACTTTTGTTGTAGAAAATCGGTTGATTTTTGCCCATGTTTATAAGATTATGCTATTTATGACTTGCCCAGAGTGATCGATAGCTCAGTAGCCCCCAAACCAGCACAGTCCCATCACTCCACCAGCCAGATGAGTCTGCTGCAAGATGGGCTTCCAAACCACCATCAGCTGATCATGCTTGGTTGATGACGGTCCTGAGAGGGTCACCACCTCCATTCCTTCAGTATCCTCTCACTGCTCAGCATCCATCCTGCACCCAACACTTCTGCGAGGGCCTGGAAGAGACCATCATCTCCACAAGCTGGGAAAGCTGGAGTCACTCTGGAGCACTGGCACCAACCCTGCAGCAGGAAGGAATGGCTTTGCAAGTGCCCGCTTCACGGTCAACCCCTGTGGCCACACTTGTTGAGCAGCTTCCCGGCAGCAGCCCCTGGTTTCAGCGGGGAGGAGAGAGCGCTCCTGCCAGACCTTCAGCAGCCCCAGCGCATTCTCTGTGGAGATCAAGCCACGGTGCATGCTGAGCCAGACCGAGGGATTTGGCATAAGCACTCTTCCCACAGCAAAGCAGGCACTCGCTGTCTGTGATCAAGTTTAGCTCGGTCAACAGTGGCCATGCTTACTCCCAAATAACAGCTGAACACAGCCTTAACTCGGGACAACTCCTAGGCTGTGGGCACCTGAAGGCTTATGTTGACCTTGTAAGGAACCCAGTGCCAGCCAGGGAGCCCACGTCAGCCCCATCGCCAACAGGCAGCGCTGCTGGAAGCGAAGGACTCGCATTGCTGTGTGCAGAGCGCAGCTCCGTGGCCCCCAGCAGCCGCGCCAAGGGGATGCAGCCGCAGCCGCGCAAGGTCAAAGGCACGAGGGCTCTGCTCAGTGGGAAACCACCACCACGAGGCTTTCAGAAGTTCAGCTAGACAGAAGAACTGTCAGCAGTGGGAAAAGGGCAGCTGCTGGTCCTGCCAGTAAAAGCAAAAAAAAAGGAGAAATCAGCCCACCACGGCTTCCGATCGGATGTGACAGTGCTGTCTGAGGTCCTCAGCAAACCAAGGCTGTGTTGCAAGCGCAGCAGGAGACCCAGGAGCTCCTGAGTGCGGGGAAGTGGAGAGCTCCAGGGGCGTGGGGAGGGGAGGCACGTAAAGCACCCCCGAATCTGCACTAACCCGCAGCCAGCTCGCCGCGCCTGCTCACACACACCTTGGGAAGCAGCCCAGGTCCTGGCTCCATGTGTGCCACAGCCCTGCTAATGCTCATGTCCCGTCCTGGCAGCCTTCCCCGAGGACGGGGTGGGTTTTTCCGAGAAAATCAGAGACAGATCGTTCCCTATAGCTGGGAAAACTAAGAACCTCCAGCACTTCTGTGCTGGCCCGGGGAGATGGCTGCAGGCAGCCTGTTCCCAAGCTGAGCAAAGCATTCCCACCAGGCACCCCACGCCCTTGGAATAATTCAGTTTTTGTGGAATTCAGTCACTTTAAAAAAAAACCAAAAACAACACAGAAAACCCTTCCCCAGGCTTGCAGCAATATTTTGTCTGTAAATAATCTAGAGAGCAAGGTCACATTCCCAAGTGAGCACAGTGTGGGGAGGGCGGGCGGGGGCCAGAGGGGGATGCGGAACAGGGAATGCACAACCCCCAGCCCCGGGCACAGCCAGCCTGGGGACCAGGGGAGGACAGGAAAAGGGGATTGGGGGAGGGGGCAGAGCAGAAAGGGGCTCCAGGGGTATGAGGCAAGATGATTTCACCTTTTTTCACCAGCTGTCCCTGAAGCAGGAACAAACGACACCTCCATCGTCCCACACTTCGGCACATCCTGCAGCCGGCAGGGCGGAGTGTGGCTCAGAGCCGTGCAGGGCTCAGCCTGCCCCACTGCTGCTTTATGGGGATGCTGGCAGCACGTGGTGTGGGCAGGAGCTGCCCTGCTCACCAGGCGCATCCTGCACCACTGGTGCACTGCTGCAGTGATGGAACCGTGAGCACTCCCAGAGCTCTGGTTGTCCTGCCACGGTGCCCCCCGTAGGCCTGGCACAGATGAGCCAGCCCCAACACCCCTGGCACTCACTGARTTTGTGCCAAAGGCATTGAATCCAGGCTTTTCTGCACTGCTGCTGGAGCAGGCTGTTGGTGGCGGCTCCAGCGTGGCCACCAGTTCTGCCCACAGCTGCTGGCCAGGCCACAGCACCGACCTTCACCCTGCCAAAGGGTGACTCCCYGGGAGAAGGGGGGTGCGGGTCTCGCCCTGCTCCGTGGTGCCAGCTCGGGCAGTTCAAAGCCCTTCCTCCGCCAGCTGTGCGGGGTGAGGGGAGCAGGGGCGCTCCGGGAAACCACCCACAGCCTGGATCGAGCACGGAGCAGATGGCAGAACAAACAGCGCCAGGATTTCTGTTTCACATAATCTTTTGCCCTGCTCACTCCCACGCTTAACCTTTTCCTCCCATGGAGCAGGCCTTCGCTTGGAAAAAGTGACCGGGAAACCTGGAAGGGTTTCAGAGTGGCAGGTGTTCTGCTCTGAACATCACCAAGGACAATACGCAAGACCCCAGAGGATTTTTCTTTTCTTTTCTTTAAAAATAGACACAGGCAAGGTTTGTGCTATTTTGTGCCTTTTTCAAAAGAGTTTATGGGTAATTAATTAATCTTTTTTTCCTTTTTCTAGATCAGGAGAAGGATGATATTGCTATGGCAGAGAGCTACCTACAGGATTGGCAATGAGAATACTTAAGGATGGCAGGTTCTTCATGCCACAGCTGTGAGTGACCTGGCAGGAGAGGTGCTCAGACTGGGACTGCCAGTCAGGCACTGCAGGTATATGTCCCTTATATATGCACATAGGGGCTTGGAGAAAGATACAAGAAAAAAAAAGGAGGAAAAGATTCAAACCTTGCATGTTTTACAGACTTCTGAGAGCCAGAAAGCTCAGGGGCTTCTGTGGAGTTTTGGGATGGAAACCACTTACTGACTGGCTGACTGCAGGTCAAGATTTCCACAGCAGGCAGTGGCTGTGCGACAGCCCCACACCCCCCTCACAGGGACACTGTCACAGCCTGTCACAGCCCAGTGGTGCCACCTCACATGGGGCTGAGTGAGGATCCAGCACAGCACAGGCAGAAATCCAGCCCCTCCTCGGCAGCACTGGCACCTGCCTGGAAATGCCACCAATCCAGCTCAGGTATGAAACGCTCAAGGAATCACTCGTAGGCTCCCAGTATAATTAGGTTCCACATTTAAAGCACTGCTGGATATCAGGAAACACGCACTTGCCTTGCCTGTCAAGCACCATCAGCTCCCGGCTGCCACTGATCACGCCACCACTGTTTTACAAGGTTGTTTCACACACRACTGGTGGAATTTGTTCTTGCTCATGCATCATAATCATTAGAAAGTCATCCAACCACCACCCACCCAGTACAGCACCCGTATGACCACTCCTTCACAGGCTTGTTCTTGACACCAAGAGACAGCCATGCCCATGCTGCCAGGGGCAGGACAGCATCGCCATGCTTCCAGCAGGCAGGCTTCTGGGACCTCTGGGAACACATCCTCTGTCTAAGGAGAGGGGGGAAAGCCCCAGGCTGGGTGGGGCACAAAGCAGCCGTGTCCAGCCAGAGGAGCAGGAGGGGCCAGCCTGTGTGCCAGGAGGTCAGGTGCAGAGTGAGCTTTTGTTGGCAGTTCCCAGAGAGAGAGCAGTTAGCACTGTCTGTCCTGCACCAACTCCTCACCAGAGCCACATGGCTCTGCCTGTATTTTAGGAGTTCCCAATGGACTCATCATAAAGCTTCATAATTAACGTTTTGAAATTAATTACAACAGCCTGGGATTCTCCTAAAGACAATAATAGCTACAAGGAAGAAGCCAACCAGCCATTAGCTCAGAACACTATAAACAGTGCTCTCTCCCCCACACTTTGCTGAAGCCAAGTGCGCTTGCCCTTTTACTATTATGCATTGCAAATTAAAAGTGCCAGCAAGAACTCCTGGTTTTGGTGTCAGGCTGCAGAGCAGGCTGCCCAGCACAGAGCTCCAGCTGCCATGTCCAGCCCACCCGAGGTGCAATGCAGCAGAGACATCTCCCCTGTGCTTAGACTGAACCAGGCCACCCTTCCCCACACACCCTCTTAAGGGTATAAACCACATTTGATAACAAAATAAAGACAGTACCAAACGCTGTTAGCAGGGTGTGGGGTTCCTGCTGTTACTCACCATGTGCTGAGCTGTTCAGAGATAAACAAAAGAGCAGGTTGGGTCAAACACAAGAACTCCCTCAAGTGAACTGTAGTCACAGGTCAGAATCATTAAAGGGATTAAATCCAGAAAGCACTAACTTTCTGCAGTGCCTACAGTGGCTCTGCACACGAGCTTTTCCAATGCCCTGCACTGCAGTGTCTCTTACTACAGACCACCACAGATTCACTCATCCTGATGGCCAGCGTGGCTCCAGTTAAACTGAATTAATGCAGTCATTTTAATAGGTTTCTTAATTCAAAGAAATGTGAAACATACACAGCTTTGACACAAAATGGGTGAACATCCAGAAACCATGAGATTGCCAATGGGCAAGTATCAGTTGCAGGCTGTAGTGCTAGAAACTTACCACAGCCTGGGCAGAAACACACAGCCTGTTTAAAGAGAGAGTTCTCTGACAAGGGAAGCCAGGTCCTCTTTTCCACCTCTCATTTGAATTAAACAAATAGACCAAGCCCAGGCAGAGAAAGAAATCCCACAAAACTATCTTATTAGTTCAGCACAGAGTTGATTTTTAGACTTCCTACATTTGACTTCAAGTAAATCAGAATTTTATGGTTTTATTTTTAACTCTGTTCTCATTTAAGATCTTCAGTTAGTGACAGGATAATTGTTAACAGTTTGAAGATAACATTTAAAAGTACTCCTAATAACGGCAGTATTTAAGAAGGAATTACACTGACACTTTTTAAACCTGAAAGCAAGTCATTTCCCAGCTGTGCCTGCTCTCTCCACACAGCATTGTGTCCTGGCAAGGACAATCCAGCTCGAGTCTCGTACAGAAAGCAGCCGGAGAAACAGAAGTGAAACCCAGAAGTTTGCTTTTATTATCTAAACAGAATGAGCACAAGAAGTGAAATTATGTGAATAAATGCCATGCACTTGACCTTTTTTCTTTCCAGCGATTCTCTGGGGGGTTTTTTGGCTGAGTTTTGGCTGAGTATAATTGCTGAGTCATTTGTAACAGGGCTCTCCTGTCCTACCCAGGCTTGGGTACCACCCTGCAGGTCAGTGTGCATGGGCAGCAAAGGACACAGCACCAGCACCAATTCCTCCAGCGAGACATGCCAGACCAGATTTTTTGCATACCAGAACAAAGCAGCTCACCAACGGACATATAACACCATTCTGCAACTCACATTTTTTGAGCTCTAACAGTGCCTCATTTTTTCCAAGTCAAAAAGAAACCCACTGGCTAGTTCAGCGCTCTTAAAAAGCCTGATGAGTAAATTACTTTTTCCTTTCATGAGCAGCTGGGCTGCTGCAACAGCACTGCAACCTTGGCCCGTGGTTACAATGGATGCCCCTTCAGAAGGGAACTGGGTAGGGAGACAGGTGCAGCACCAGCAGATAACACTGACAGCTCCAGTGAGACCATTGTGACCACCACTACAAACTGGGACCACCACCTTCCCCATCCCTCAGCCCTGCAAAGGTCTTCATACACAGCAGAGCAGGAAAGACTCAAAGCTCCTATGAGCAGCCAGGTGATGGAAGAGCTCAGCCAGCACCTTCACTCCTTTCCTTTTCCCCAAATGCAAGGTCCTGCCAGCACTCGGTGCCTTCAGGCGCCCTAGGATTCTGCAGGCATAGGCAGAATTCTAGGGCCCCAGCAGAACCTGCAGCAACTGCCATGTGCTCATCTTCAGATAGGATGAGCCTGCTACATCCACCACATGCCCGGGAAGTACAACAGTGCTGGAGAGCCAAAAGCTGCCACAAGGATTAGACACAGCCTTGTACTGAAACACCACCTACTCCCCTTCTGCATTTACAGGAAGGAACAGCAGCATCTTGCTTCCCTTTTCTGAGGCAGAAAAGCGGATGAACAGCAGTTTTCAATTGAAAAATACATGACTTCATTGAGACACACTGTCAAGCTGAAATTGAAATGAATTTTAAAAAAATCAGAAGTCACACAAACATAAGTTACTCTAAACTGCCCTGAAATCAATGGGGCTTCAAGTCCTGGTCTTCAATCCTACATTCCCACATCAGCAGAGAGTGGCTCGGGGAGCATGGCTCTGGCTGGGACAGGCAGTTACCCCTTCATGCCAGGTTCCAGCAGCCTGGGCTGTACCCCCCTGTTCTCAGGGGAGTGAGCACAGGCTCCCAGCAGAGACCAGAGCAGCCTGGCTCCAGGCATCGGGAAGCTACAGGCAGTGTTGCCACTCAGCAGAGCTGCACTGCAGCCTCCTGCCTCAGCCTTGCAGCTTTCCTAAATCACCTGTTCTCCTGGCTCTTAAAAAGCCCGCTCCCAGCTTCTCCCAGGCCAAGAAAGAGTGGCAAATGCTCTTCAAGCTGCACTTTGAAAAGGGTAACGTTTACACCAAAAGCTGATGTGACTTTGTTGAAGGACATTTCCAGGCTGGGTTTGTTGGGGGATTTTTTCACTTTTCCAGACCACACTGTAAAAGCAAGCATAATATCCTCTCTGCTATTGTTTTTGTGGGGCCTGCCAGATCAGATTACACTGAAAATCAAGATACACATAGTTTATCTTTGTTCAGTTTGGTACTGGAGAGACATTTGACCTCTGTTTAGAGCATTTCTTGCCCTGTCGTTTCCCATGCTTTTCATCATATATTCCCCTAAGCATCCCACGTTTTAGAAATTACTTTCACTTCCCAGCACCAACCAGCTCACTCTTACTGTAGACAAAGTTTCAGGCACTGCAGGCTCCTGGGATGACTGAAGGCAGATACCCAGAGCATCCAGCTGCCACAGGCAGGCGTCATCCCTGTAGGAACTTGAGAGAGGAACTGAGCACAGTCCTGCACCATGGACTCAATCCTTTTGCTGAGAGGAGGCAAGCTGGAGTTTAGAGAACTGGAAGTCGGAGAACAAGCAGACATTTATTCAGAGCAGGCAGCGTGAGGGGGAGGACCACCAGCTCCTTCCTGCCTCTGTAGGACTTACCGTCCCTGAATGTCCCTTTTTGTCCTTGTCCTCACATCTGTGGCCAGCCAGCACAACGCTGCTCTGTCCAGCACGAGGCCATGGCCCCGCTGCATGCCTGCCCTGGGGCCCAGTGGCCAGCAAGAGGAGAAGCAGGGTGGGCACTGCCGGCTGCAGCCATGCTGACCCGGCTGACAAGCTGAGCTTTCCCAAGAGGAAGTCTGCTGCCCGCCAGGTGCTCTTCCCACAAAGGGGCAAACTCTCTCCAACGGCAGAGCCAGGGGCCCACAGGCAGCCAGGAAGGGAGGCTGAACAACAGGCCTGCAGCATCTAACAGGCACCAGAGCCTCCAACTCTGAGAAGGGGGCATGAGAGCACTTTTTAAAAGACCAAACCCCAACACCCTCAAAGATTACAGCTGCTCAGTATGACTAATAAGGTAGAACTTCACCAACCTATTGGACAGTTGTCATCGTAATATGTATCAGGAACTCCAGTTTCAGTAACAAAGCATGTGTGTGTGAGAGAGAGAGACAGCAGTAAGTCTTGGCAGAGAAGAAACAAGAGCTCTGTCACTCTCTACAAGCAGTAGCAGCCCTCGGAAGAGCCTGACTGCACCCACGTTAGTAAACTTTGGAAAGCTTTGGCCTACAAAACCACCAGGTTGTTTCCAGTCACAGCAGTGAAGATGGGCCTTTTGGACAGGATTTTCCCCTTGAGCTATGTTAGCTCTAGTTTGGACTGCAGGACTGCATCAAAGACTGGTTATCAAACTGCTCTGGTGCTGCACAACTCCTCCTTTCAGGCCAAAGCACCAGCAAGATGAATACAAACTGATGCACCCAGGTAACCACCAAAACATTTACCGTCTGACCACCATCACCCATCCAATTTATAATCAGAAAGTGTCTTTAAAATAAAAATACGTAACATTTATTCACCTTTGAAGTCACCATAGTAAAATTGTACACGCTATGAGTAACCCAGGAACATTATTAAAAAGCTACTAAAAACGTAAGGCAATTTGTACAACCATGGAAAGAAATACACAGCATTTTGCAAACAGAGTGTAATATTACTCAAACAAGACAACGCTTGATACGCACTACAGTGACAAGAACCAGCATTAAGTTTTAAACAAAAATAAAGATGTCATGGCTACAAGTATTATACAGTGATAAATACTTCAAAAATATATTAAGATATATGGAAATTCTCATTTTGTCAAGGAAATCCAGAGAAATTCCAGCCTCCACTGGATTTCAATATACCAATTAAAGTTCAATATTTAAATTCTTTTCCTTTCAGTAGGAACCAGTACTGCAGCCATTACTGTCCTGTATCAATACTCACCTTCTTGTAGTGTAATGAAATCAGCCTTATGTTACATTAAGCCCTAACGCCTCTTGCATCACAGGCACCAATTGCTCTAAATCAACAAATGAGTTGCCTTTTGATTACAAGTGCTGTGCACCACGTTTGAAGCCATAAACCACGTTAGATCACAGTCAATGTTCGCCCACTTTACAGTATTGATGAACGCGGGTTTGAAGACTTGCCTCCACGTAAGAAAGACGTCTTGAACAGAGGGTTTAGTAGCAAGCCCACCATAATGTTTTCCTAGCATAACATGAAGCACTCAGAAGTTACAGCACATGAACCATGCTAAAGTTTAGGTTACACCCTCAAAGACAAAGTCCAGAGGATGTTTGGAGACAACAGGTTTTGAACATGCACAAATAGTGCTCTAGTACACATTTGTTTGTGCTGTTACCGGGTAGTGAGTGAAGCAGTTTATAGCCAAGGATTTGGTGAGGCAGTTTTCTGAGCCACTTAAAAAATATAGACTTCTTCTTAGAGGGTCTGTTCTATAGAAAATAAAGTGAATTCTGGTAAACTGTCAGTTTTGAGAGTACTTTCCCGTGGCAAGATCCGTCCATGTGCCTACCGCACCAAGAGAAAAGCCAATCCTGCCATGCCAATGCCCGCTGCAGCTGCCATGATGGCGTTGCCGATGGTGCTGCTCTGCTCGGCCGCCTCGGAGCCGTGTCTGCCGAAGAAGCGACAGAAGCCATCCTGCAACAGCAACAGAAAGGACATTGAGTTGCTTGCCTTGCAATTAACTGGGTTTCTTTAACAAGACTTGGASCACAGTTTCACAGTCCCAGCTCAGTATTTGTCAGCCACAGAAGTCTCTAGTTCAATCATGAAAGTCTAAGCCCCACTGCCTTAGGTACACACAAAGACACTTTGCAAGAGCCTTTGCACAAGGCCAATGAAAGGAGTAGCTGCAAGTGTTTGTACACTTCGCTCAACAGACAATTGGAAACTTCCTATYGAGATGCCTGGAGTGTCATCACATTATTTTTGCCTTTTCAGGCCAGTTTCTGATGGAAGCTGCCAGCACTGTTCCTCTTCATTTAAGTTTCAGAAAGCATCTGAAACACAGGATATGGAAATTTCCACTTTTAAGACAGGATCCCAAAGCCAGCCCCATCTCAGTGGATGTGGGACTGATTACACACTCTCTTGGAAGGGCCGAGTGGACACTGCTCAGAGCTGACCTATGACAGAGCAAAGCTGGCAGCTGCTCTCCCAGATCATTGTGATAATCAGAAGTGGCAGCAATACAACTCCAGATGGTCGTGTTTGAACTCTGCTCCGCAGATGTCTATGTAAACACGTTATACTCTTAATTTCTTCCGGGACTTTGTTCTTTACACTTTAATTTGTGCGAACAGGCAATGTGATTTTGCCGATTTTGCCAAGTGAGACTGTATGCTGCAGCCAACCACCACACTGTTCTGAGCGGCCAGATGGACCAGTGACCACTGGAAAACCAAGTTCATTTTGGTCTCTGGAAAAGTCAACGAAACCAGTGGCTGCTTCCCCTCCTTTCTATTTTTAGCGCTTATTTGTMCTGACATCAAGTATTCCACTAGGACTGAAAATAGGAAACGAGCAGTTCTGTGGGATAGCTGACATTTTGTTCAGAAACGCAGGCAGAACTGCACTGACGCCTTAAAAGCTGTACCTTCAGTGTGCATCTCGAGGGGCAGAAAGCTCACGCCTTCCCCAGGCCCGACCTGACCGGCTTCGGGACAAGCAGGAACAAGAGCCATAGGTCTGGAGGCTGGGTGCCTTAATACACAGGTGTACTTAAGAACAGGCACGGGTTTGTGCTCACACCTGGGAGAAGAGACCTGTGCCAGCCTGCTCGCCGAAATCCGCAGGCTGCGGACCCGACAGGAAGGCAAACCTCGCTCCCTCACCCAGCAGCATCACCCCTGCGATTTCAGGAGGCTGCATCCGAACGGGACTGGGGCACGGGCATCCGCAGGCACCCCAGTGGCCCAGCGCGCACCCACCCGTGTCGCGGGGGCCAGCAGCCCCCTGGGGACGCTCCGCACGTCGCGGTGGCCACAGCAGCCCCCGGGGACGCTCCGCGCGGGTGCCGCTCAGGCCCAYCGCCGGCACCGATGGGCGCGTCTCGCCGGCGATACCCCCGGGACCGCCGCTGCACGGCGCCGGGGGGCTGCCCTGCCCCGCTAACCGCGGAACGGGCGAGGGTCCCGGCACCCGCCCCAGGCCGCTCYCCGCCGCCCCGTCCCCGCTCACCCATCCGCCGTGCGCCTCCAGCCACTCGCCGCGCTCCTCGGCCAGGTAGGCGGCCAGGTGGGCGGCCAGGCATTGCGGCCCGTCGCCGCAGCCCCGCTCGGCCAGCGCGGCCGCCAGCGTGCCGGCGAACACCACCAGCGCCAGCAGCCGGCCCCAGTTGAGGCCGCCGTCGGCCTCCAGCTGCGCCGCCACCCGCCCCAGCAGCGCGGCCGCCTCCCGCGGCTCGGCCCGCGCCAGCGGCGCGCAGGAGCGGAAAAAGGGCCGCTCCTGCCGCTCCAGCTCGGCCGCCGCCCGCCGCAGCACGGCCGCCGTGGGGCTGGGGGGCAGCGCGGAGCCGCCGCCGCGGTGCTGGAAGTAATCCTCCAGCAGCAGCGCCGTCTCCTCCTTCAGCGAGCTCGGCATGGCGGCTGCCCACGGCGGCGGCCCCGCAGCAGCAGCTGCCGCCGACTAAGAGGAGGGGTGGCCCCTCCACCCGGCCCGGCCCGGCCCAGCCCGGCCCGCCCCGCTGCGGACGCTCCCTCCTCCGGGGCGGGGCCAAAGGGGGCGGGCGGGCACGTTCCCAGCGGGAAGGGGTCGCTCTGCATCCCTGGAGAGATACCTATGGCACGTTGCTGCGGGCCTCCCTGGGCAGCCGAGCGAAACGCTGTTATCGGGTGCTGGCTCTCAAACGTTTGGTTTAATTCGTTTGTTTGTTTGTTGTTTTTTTATTTTTTCCACGAGTGTCCCGCCCAAATCTGTATTTCTCACATCAAAGGAGATGTAGGTTTTCCAGGATCATGGAGTGAGTGCACTGTGTATTTACCCAGCAGATGCAGTGGCGTTTGMTTTTTGCTGGGCATATATTTAGGATTAGGACCTTCATTGCGCAAAGATCGGACCCTTCACAATGCTGGTGTTATATAAAATGGCTGAGAACAACAGTGGCCAAGCGGTGTCATTTGCAGAGCACCATGGAGCTGTCTGGGCCGGACACCTCCCCTGCGCCCCGCTGTGCCCTCCCAGCTCTTGAGTACCACCAGCTGCTTCACAGCCCATCGAGACTCCCATAAATACCGCCTCTAGCTTGATGGCAGGCCCGGCGCAGCGTGCGCCCAGCTTGTTCGTCCTGCTCAGTGCAGTTCGCAGGTGAGGCTCTGACGGTGGCCTGGGGCAGAGCGTGGCTGTGCCCGCAGTGTCTCTGCGCAGCCCTGCTGTCCCCGCGCCGGGAGCGGCGCTGCCGCAGCTGCCTGGCACCGGGTCACGCTCTCACCTCTCGTCCCACAACCGGCCCAAGGTGCCCAACGCGTCAGCGCAGGGCTGCTTGGCTTCACTCCATCTCTCTTCAGATACAGCTGTCTCCATTTTACATCCCCATTAGAAAATCTAAAAATAGGTGGTTGGAATCAATCCTGTTGCAATTTCTCAGATCACTATCAAGAACTGGCCTGATCCCTTAGAGTCCCCCCTAAGGCAAACTCTTAGTTCTACATCCCCGTATTTGGCTTTTGTTTTGTAGCAGGGAAACACAGTCTGTTTATGTGCTAGAGCAGTAGCTGGAATGAGATCTCTACTTTTCACAAGAACTATACACATATGCTTTTTAAACTATTTCTCCTTACGATTGTTAATCCTGGAGCAGGAATTTCCTATTGCATTCCTCACAGCAGGAGTGCAAGAGGGAGAGGCTGCTCTTTCTCTAGCAATATCCTTTTCCACCCTTCCTGTTTATATAGCATTTTTGTTTAACAGGACAGAGCCGTCCCATACTGACTGCCCCAGCTATAGCTCCCTTCTCTCTATACGTTTATGGAATAGAGGTGTTTCTAACACAAACAGCTTGACAGACCAACGGGGAAATCTCAGAACTCTGGGTTTTCCAAAGCTTCCCTGGACAGCCTTTAGTGAGTAAAAAATACAATGGGTACTTCAGTGTCCTGTTCCTCTAAGTGTCATTTATCTCATGGGAAGTTGAGGCCCATTCTGGTTCATGTTTTCACCATTACCTCAGGAACAAAGAGGTGATTTTCCCAGGTGGCAAGCCCATGCACCCCAACACACAAATCCACAGGCAGTGGCCCCAAAGTGCAAAACCCACCGGATTTCTCCGTGCAAGATGCAATGTCAGACTCATTCTCACTGGATCTGGTGACAGTTTGGGCACTGAAGTCACTCAGAAGAAGCTGGCTCAGCACTTTCCCCAGCCCCTCAAGAGGAGAGGAAATGAAACAATGCACCTAAATTAAGAAGGTGCTTTTTTCAGTGACTTAACTGAGCACTTCCACCAACCACCTTCATGCTGACCACAAAACCTACACTGAAGTGGAGAGGACAGCTGGCCCTAGCACAGTTCTCTCCTGACAAGGCAGAAAGCTGAACTGCTGCATCTCCAGGTGATCTGCACATCTGGTTCACCCAGTGACAGCCCAAGCCCTCAACAGCATTTCAGTGCTCAGCTTTCGCTGGCATCCCACTGCAACACGAGGAGAATCCTGAGCTCCCACCAAACACATACTCTCTATTTTCTAGTTCACTCCTGGGTATGGCAGTAAGGATCTGGAAGGAAAACATCATATTAGCTGTGATCCTTCGGAGCAGGAAAACAACCTGAATTCTGGCCTCCTGAATGCTGAGGGAGCTCAGATGGCATTTCAGGTACTTTCAAGAGCTGCTTGCTCTCATTTGCTGTGGTTCACCTTGGGTATTTCCAGAAGATATTCCAGAAGCAATTTTCTGGTCATCTGGATTTTACCTGAGATTTTTGCAGGAAAAATCATCTAACAAACTGTATGGTGTAAAAAGTCAATGTCAAAAAAAGTGAAAAAAAAAGAGCTACCATTACAAATACCTAAGCAGTAGGAAGAACTACTACATACGTGTTCTCAATATGTAAAATACAATTTATTGTATTTAGGCTGTTCATAAGTATCAACACAATGTTTTATGTTTGAAACAAACATCTTGCCAATAAATACTACCTAAACATTAATCTTTTGATCAAATGTGTACAGTGTATTGACTCAATATTGCACAGTGAGTTCTATATGACATTTCCATAGTGCATTCAGTTTGTTACAGGGATAGTTTGCCACAAATATTGCAAAGCATCAGAGTTGACTTTTCCAAGTGAAAATGGCTGACCTATTCCATTAGGGACAGAAGGCTGGTATAAATGTCAGTGTCTTAGGTTAACTGGTTATGGATTCACAGAACCTAATGTTTTCATGGATGAGGAGACTTTGTTTCTAATACAATTTTTATAGAATTGTAAAAAAATCCCACTTGCAAATAGAATGAGGTTATTATCAAACTCCAGTGATCAGTGAGCTTGTTTTCTCGTTTCAATCTAAATATAAATCATATATTTGGTATTTTTCAGAGCTGTATCTCACCACTTGCATTTCAAAGGCCAGACTGTGCAAGCCCCCAGCACTACTCCAGCTCTTTGCTCCCCATGTGCGTCTGCTCAGGTTAGACTCAGTTCCTGTCAGTATGAGCAGAGCAGACACACTCTAGTCCCAATAGTTTCAATGTATAAATGCAGATATAATCTCACAATGGTTCTATAATTAATGGTATCTCATAATTTTCTGATTAAATCTTGATTCTACAGCATCAGTTCTGCATGGGGTGGTCCTGCCAGTTTGTATGGCATTCCCATGCTCACGCAGAGAGCTGGGTGCTGCCAGCTATGTGGCCAGCTGTCCTGCTTCCCTGAAAACCAGTGACTCCTGGATCAGATGGACTCATGTGCTCTGGTCAGCACATTATCAAACACTGGCAGGACTGTGGTTCACAGCAGGTTTTCAACAACTCACTGTTATTAATTCTCAAGTCCAACTATGACAAAACTATGTCCATGGCAGTGGGAGATGATTGTTAGAGTAAGGACTGTGTGAGTTGACCTGTATTTGCATGAACTTACAACTGCTCTGACATTGCAGAAGGACCTTAAAATGGGCATATACTGCTTTAATAGACATTTAAGCTACATTGCCTTGCCAAAGTTGTATGAACTGCTCAAAATACAAATAAGAATCAGGATCATAGAATGACTGTGACTGACTTGGAAAAGATTTGACCATCAGTATAATGGTGCTTAATGCTTAGCGTGTAGTATCCCTTAGTGCTTAGCATGTAGTATTTCTTTAAGTAAAAGAAAATTCACTCACCAAGTGATACAATTAAAAATTTCTAAGAAACTACTGGTTAAGTATTACCTCATGATTATGTAAATCATGTTTATATCCCTCCTCTTTGCTGTTTATCAGTTTGTATATAATTAAATCCTTTATATTCAGGTAACAGAGATGAAATACTTATTTCTATCTAAAAAGACAGTAGGAAAAAACAGGGACTGAAAGGATTTCTTTTCTGTACAAAAAATACATTTTTTTGACAGCAGCCAGTACCTTCACAGTAGGTCCTTTGCTCCTCTACTTACCACCAAGGTTCAGTCATCCATACCACCATCATAAAGTATCAGAATAGTTTCTCTTTCCCTTTTTCAACACCAGAATTCAATATGCTACCACGGAATGTTTCCAAAGCCTTATGCTACATCCCGATAAAATCAGGATTTTTTTTTTTAACTTTAAAAAGGAACTAAATTCATGCAAATAAATACATAATGTGCACTGAAATACTCAATTCTATGATGCAGGTGACKTCAGAGAAAAGTCCCTTTATAATTAATGAAACTAATTCTAATAAAAGAATATGGTTTCAAAACAGAATTTAAACCATTTTGTTTTACTACAGGTTGATGTTTGCTATGTGTTCAAGCAGACTACATTTTCTACCTAGTTGTGTTAATCTGTGGGTTCAGAGTCACTCTTTTGTACTGTAGTGAATATTTGATTTTGAGGAATGGCTTCTTTATGCAGTTTTTGTAGTCCAGGGTTTCAGTCTTCATTTCACTCTSCATACGGGATCCCAGGTTACGCCCAGATCTGCAGAAAGAGAGAGAGTTGAACACTCCTTTATGACACCTACTCTTGTATCAAGAGTTTAATTAGWCGGTGGCACGGCAATCAGCTTAGTGGTACAGAGTATCAGCAGCAATGATATCATTTAACTCAACAGCAAGTTCAACCTTAATAGTTCTGCTAGCACTTCGTGGGGATTTTTATTTGGCTTTCCTGTTCATGTTTTACACGGTTTTATAACCTCCTTAGTTCCTCTAGAGTAGTTTCCCTCTAACAACCCTTCCCCTTCACCCCCTTTTATTAAACCGTTGAAGAAAGAAGCACCCGAAGTGGGTTCCCCCAGCACTTACTCGGAGAGTGTGGTCCCAGGAGCCCGAGCAGAACGCAGTCCCGTCGGGAGAGACCCGCAAGGTGCTGACACGGTTTTCATGCCCGAACAGAATGGACACACGGGACCCTTTCAGCACATCCCAGACATTTATGGTGTAATCGTTATAGCCTGCGAACAGCAGGCGACCTGCAGAAAGGAGGGGATTTTACACAGTGAGGTTTTAACATGCCTTGACTGCAGCCGGGGCCTTGTGCAGGACATTGATGAGCCACAAGCCCACCCTGTGACCACTGCTCCCCCCAGGCCAGCTGTGCTCCCGTGGGACAGCCCTGCCCCACCGCTGAGCTGTCCATACTAAATGCTGAAACAGTTACAATGAATTAGTTAAATATATTGTAAAGTTCAGATCAATTACGTATAGTGTGTTCAGTCATTAGAGATGGGGGATGACTGAAAATCCTAACAGACTGAAGAGGACTTTAACAGCTATTGCAGGGTGATACTACTTTACTCAGACTTTACAAAAGAAGTTGAGTACAAATGCTTGAATGATGAACAGACAATTTGGTAAGTGATTCACTGCCAACGGGACAAGCTGTGGTGCTTGTGACCATGACAGCGACATTTGCCTCAGTTCCAGGAGGAGGGCAGTTCACCACCCACTCATCCCCACCCAGGGTGACTGGGGAGCTCTGCGTTTGTGCTGGGACAGGAGAGAGAAGACTCGAGCTCACGTCTCAGGATCAGTAGTGAAAAGTGATAAAGTCTCTTTCTTCATACACCTCTAACATACTTTTACTATTAATCACATATTATCCTTTTAAAAATTATTTCTGTAACGGCACTTAATTGTTTAGCTACATTTCATGTTTTCTTTGAAATGTTTTTCATCATTATTGTGAAATTCTAGCCCAGCTGTAGTTAATGGCAAAATATTTCCTGCCTTCAGTAGGGCCAGGAAAATACTTTTCATCACTACAACAAACCAATAGCCAGCTAGGTTGTTTAAAGAGGCATTATTTAATTATTTTTACCGAGGCAAAAAATGCTTCCATGCATAAAATATTTCTTTTGGTATTTATTACTTTTGAGAACTTTTAATAACAAATACTTTATCAAATTAAACTGAAAAATTTTACAGTTCCCCTCAAACCTCAACACTAAGATAACCTCCAACGTTCAAGTCTCACCGCTGAGAGAGAAGTCCACACTGGATGCTCCAAAAATGATGCTCTCTTTGGAATAAATTGCTACTTCTCTGTCTGCACGAAGGTCATATAAACGACACTAGGATTAAAACAAAACCAACAAACATGCTTCAGTAAAGGCTGGAGGCATTGGCTAAAATATTTGGAAAAAATGGGGGTGGGAAGTGCAGCCTAAGAGGCATCACAGGAAGTGGCTGCTTGGCTTTTCTTCTGCTTCTTTCTGCTTCTTCCTTTCTTTCTATTTCTGCCTGCTGTAACTGAGGTCCTCTAACAGGCATCTAAGCAACATAAGACTGTTTTGTATACATTGTATGAAGAACTTTCTTTTTCAAAGCACTTCTCTAAGCCTCCTGCCTATCCTGCTACAAAGAGATGAGTGGTGGGACCACGGCTACCCATTGGAGTCCCCACACCCTCTTGCTTCCCCTCTGTGATTTCACACTTATCAGGGCATCCTGCTGCTGGGGAGGTGCATGTGGAGACAGTCTCTTAAACAACAGTTTAGCCACAGCTGGAGTCTGGGAGACGAGATCAAATCTCTAATCACTGTTGAGAACAGGGACCATGTGCCACAGAGGAGCCTAGGTGGTAGTCCTTGCTCTGAGTAAGCCAGGATAGCAAACAGTCCCTGCCCTTCTGTGAGGCCTCTCTCTCTGAAAAACCTACGTGAAAATAATTCAAGTGAAATAATACATTTTAATGCAGATCTCTGGTTTTCATTTCTCATGGAAAATTCCAAATCACCTCTAACAACCTATACTTCCTGTTTTTATAATTTGCCAGCAAAATTTGGCTTGTTTGACATGGAAATCATGTATCAGACTTCACTGCCGGCAGACTTCAGTGCCACGCAGAAAGGCAGTCTGTTAGCCCTGAAATCAAAATGCACTTTTGAAACTATGTGAACTGAAACCCCTCTTCAATAAGTTAAGCTTAAGCAAACACTGGCCGGATGGGATTGCTAATATTAAGACTTTACTATTGAAAAATGGCTGGTATTCAAGTCTTCACATAAAGAAGGGCAGTGGGCAGCTGCCAGGTATGTGTAGTCCAGGTCTCCCAGTGCTCCATGCAGATGAATTATGTCAGACTGTCCTGACACGGAGTTGGGGTCACTGCAGGTGACAACATTGTCATCTGAGTACACTTTTATGGTTTACTTCCAGTCAGGATTATCTGTTCCTCAGAATCCCCAAGTATATAAATCAGGTCAAGGATACCACTCTGTAACACTGAAAAAACAAACCACTTAATTTAAACAATGAGGTAGATGGAAACTGCCAAAGCCTCGTCGAAAGCACAGAGGTGGAATTTCCCATTCTCCTGCTTGAGTCAGAGATGTCAAGAATAGTTAAAAAAGAAAAACCCCATCAAATAAATTAATAAGAGCCTGTGATACTGGGCATTAAAGGAGAGTGCTTTCACTGGAATTTAATGATGGCCAATTTCTCTGTACCACTCCCTCAGCATCTCAAGAGGTCACAGCACTGCATCCAAGTGTGCAGAGAGCCACTGGGCTCACCATATTTTTATGTTTAAAACATAAAATCAGGGTACACTCTCTCCAGAAGAGCCTTGGAATGTCTCCACATCCAATGAAGACAAAGGGAATGTTTCTATTGAGTTTAGCTAGCACTTGAGGAGACTCAAAACTCAAAACTCTGCTCTGAGGGCAGACTACTTTAGATAAAGTCTTTGCTCTCAGGCGACTCAGTGTGATGTTTGAATAAACAGAAGAAATCAGGTGCCAGGTGCCTCCCCAACATCTGCTCTCATGTTACACTTAACTGCCAGCTCAGTCCCTGCAGGGCTGTGGTGGGACAGAGCCTGGTCCCCCATGGGGACCCACCAGCTGCAGGGAGAGCCATCAGCCCTGTGCATCACTCAGGGGCGGAGGGCACCAGGAGGTACATGGCATTTTGTATACATTGCTGATCTAATTTACTCATCAATACATTCTGAGCCCCTCCTAGCAGATTCCTCATAGATAACTAAGATCCGTTAAGAGCCGCTCTGCGATCTAGGATGACCTGGATGCAGTGACTCAGTGCAGTGATGAGCGCTGGCAGTGAGTCAGGCCGACAGGGAGGAGATGTGTGTGGCCAAGGCCACCCGGGGGCTGGAGACTAGCTGCCCACATCTGCCCTGCTCTGCCCCTCTGCTTCTCCTGACACAAGCTGCAGTGTTTCAGCTGGCTCCTCCCATGCTGTGACCAAGAGCTATATGAAACCAAATATCTTCCAGTAAAACAACTAATTTTGGTTATGAAACTTCAAACACAGAGGATCTGAAATGAATATTTGGACAGTACCTCATATGGTAAACTTTGCAGAAGCGATGTGCAGTGTTATGAGATTCTCCCTATAACATTACGTACAGTATTTAATATCTTATCTTACAGGATTATTATTTCTGCATATTTGGTGTCACAGGCCCACTTTTGTAACTGAAAGTCCTCTGTGGGTGTGACCTAGTCTTTTAGGAAAATGTGACTTGGGAAGTAACAAAATTTCCCTAAATTAAGGTGCTGAATTAACGTACCGTGGCATCGTCTGAGCCAGAGGCAAAAGCATCTCCACTTGGATAATATCTGTGCACAAGTGAAAGAAGACCAGAACACATTACATTACTTGGATGAGGTCAGGCTTCAGAAATAGAATCAGCACATTGCTCGACATTGCAAACATGTCCTCTCCCAGAAACATACTGACCTGACACTGTTGATATCTGAATCGTGGGTTTCAAATGACTGGACACACTGACCAGACCGCATGTCCCAAACCATGGCTTTCTTGTCACATCCCTAGTAGGACCAAAAAAAAGAAAAAATCACTACAGTTGTGCAAACGGTGTCATTCACCCCTTGTGTGCCTCGTGTTTGTCATCAAGCCCACTGCATTCAAAGGCTGTGAACATCACAGCTCTGAGGGGATTTAACCAGCCAAGCAGCCCCAGAACAGCTCCTCATGAACGCTGGAACCTCCTCAGTGCTGCTGTGCAGGACAGCAGGTGCAGACAGCCCCAGGCTCTGTGCAGGAGCCCCACACTGCCCTGCACTCACAGCCCTGCTCTGCTCCTGCTGCTGCCTTACCTGTGTCGGCAGCCCCACCACACCACAGAGCTCCACAACTGACTTCTTCCGCGACCACTTAACATGCGCGATATAAAAAACTAATACACAGCATTCAAAGTTTTATACCTAATTCTTTTCATACATTGAAAGAGAAAATTAAATAACTGCATCCCAAGGGTCTCTTGCCCAGCCTCCTACCAGAGTTAACCCCCTGTCAGGGCTCTGCACCCACATGCTTGGTGGCGTGGTTGGGATGAGAAAAGCAGCACAGCAGCACTTCATCTCATCCTCGAGCTCAAACCTGCCCTTCCAAGCTGTGCTTTGAAAAGGTCATTTAACACTCAGGGTGCTCAGCACTCTGCATGCTTTGGGCAAGGGGCTTGGCCCATGTAGTCTGCACTGTCCAGAACCATGGGCAAGAATGATCTCATACCTGTAGGGCCATGCTTTCAGCTGCAGTGTCTCACTGCTGTCACAGTTGTAGTGACAGGATAAAGAACTTGGACTTTGCTTTGAAGAGTGATGGGAGATTTTAATAAACTTGCCCCTGCTGAGGAGCAGGCAGTAGGCAGGCTCAGCTCCAGGGGCTCAGCCTCTCTGAGGATGTGTGGGGAGCATAGGGCAGGCCAGGTGGCTGCTGCTTCTGCTGAGCCAGTGCCCTGCCCACCGGAACATGCCACACGTTGTTTATTTTAATCAAATATGATTGCTAATTAAATTAAACAGTCTCTTCACAATTCACATATTTCTCTTTTTTTAAATTCTSTTGTTAAACTGAAATCCCAGTGTTTTTAGGAAAGATGTCATTATTTAAAAGAGGTAATGTTCCTTGACACCAGCTTGTGGTTTCTGCAGAGGGGAAACCAAACAGGAGAGAGAACATTTTGGATCCAGAATATTTCCCTCTCAAGCCCCACCACAGCCCAAGCCCAGCCCTTCATATGGCTTCCATGTGCACTGTTCTTACTGACCTCTCTGGGAGTTTGGGGGCAAGACCAATCTGACAAGCTGGTGCTTTAACTCCTAAGGTTTTGAAGGAGAAACCAGCCACCACCTGTGGAGAGATGGGCCCCCTGAGTGATATCCAACTCGGCCAAGGAGCCTCACTCTGAAGGCACTGAGCACAACGGCCTGGGGCACAGCTCAGCTCACCCAGGAGGGATGGAATTTTCAGTTTAGTTGTTAAATATAACAGCACCCAGCCTACATGCTGCTGTATTGACACTGCTCATTCCAGCTCACAGTTACTGTACTACAGAGGCACAGCATTCAGCGAGTCTCTCTGTGCCACCATACCTTCACACTGTTCTGCCTATACCTGCACTGACACGATGTAAGACAGATCTTCACTGCAGTGGTGTTTTGCATGTGATGAATTAAGTGAGTGCCTGTAAGCACAGACATGCCCAAGCTGCTCTATCAACACAAGTATGACATATTCTCTTAGCAGTACCAGAGCTGCTTGTGATTCCTTGCCCTATAATAAGCTGAGCTGTTCCCAGGGAGAATGAATCTATCCTTTCTGGGAAGCAAGCTCGGTGACAGGAAAACCCAAGAGAAGTAATGCACTTGGATGGAATTAGCTTTCAGTCACGCTTCGGAGCAGCTGTGCTAGCAGCAGGCAAACTGGGCCACTGTGCTGGACTCTGCTCCTGATGGGCCAGCCAAATTTGATAAGAAGAGCCGTAACAGAAGAGGTCCAGGTTTATTGTGTAGGGATAGGACCATGTCTTCAACCACCCCTAAGCCATGCTTGGTGCCCTCTGGCACAAGGGCCATTTTCATCACCAAACACAGGATCAGCCCTGGGCCAGCGTTGGTGGGGCTCAGAAACCATGTACCTTCAGTGAAGTTACTGGTAACAACCTGCCTCCAGCAAGAGAGATCATCTCTCAGTTCCTGCCAGCTCTCACCTGCACACTCAGTTTCTAATGTGGGAAAGACTAACATCACCTTGAAAAGGAGCTGAGCCCCATCCCACTCACCTTTATGCCTTGCCTGCCTCACTGCCAGGCTGCGTGCCAATGGCTCAGGCTGCCTGGCAACAGTGATCCCTCAGCAGCAGGCCAAGATTTGGAAGATGCCCTGGGTACTTTCCCAGACCAGTCCAGTCCTGCAGCCCCAGTGAGGTTTGTGTGTTCCTCTGGGCCAGGACAGGGAGTGGACAGTGTTCAACTGATGAAGGGGCTTTAAATGCCTCTGGTACCGCTGGAAGGCACAGGGGACTCAGCAACAGCTGAAGATGTGGCCACACCTCATCTCCCTGCTCCAACTTGCACGAGGGGTCAGCCAGTGTCCAAGCTGCCCCTTGACTCTCGGGAGCAGTTGAGGGACATAGTGGCACACACGTTATTTGCAGCCCCAGTTCAATGCCCTGAGCACAACCTGATGCCTGTCACACCCCATCTGGCTCCAGAGAGCTGGGCACAAGGAAGGAGCAAAGTGTGGTAAGTCTTCTGCTGTTCCGGCTTCCATCCACAGGGACTCACACCTCTGCTGTAGTGGGAGCCCACTGCTCCAGCTCTGAGCCTTCCCCTTCCCGGGTGAGGCGTTGTTTTGATCTCAAGCTGGATTGCTTTGATGTGGGGTGGAACTTGCTAAGTAAGCAGAACTGCAGTCAGACTGGCTGGGTGGGTTTGACCCCACAGTCAGGGGTTTAATTTGCTCCAGCTTGGAAAATGTGCTTGCAATGAGTGGATTGCACTAGGGCATCCAACATATACTCCAGCACCCTCTCAGTAACATCATGAGCCTCCTGCTTTGCTGCCTTTTCACTTCTATAGTCCTGAGTTTTATATTATGATAGGAAGCTCCTGCTTACCCCAGAGACAAATGTATTCCCTGTTTCAGAAGGGGCCAGGTCCAAGCACAGGACATCAGCTCCATGACCATGGAAACTCTGTAGAAGCTGCCCACTCTCAACATCCCATAGAGCACAAGTTCCATCTCCACTTGCTGTCAGGATCTATAGGATGTGGGAAGAGGAGTCACAATACAAGAATCAGCCGATGACCTTCAGGTTACAAAGAAACAACTGACATCCTACATATACACCAGAGGACAGTGAGTGAAATAAATTATGCAATAAATCAAAGCCATAAACCCAACGTGAGCCTAAGTACAGTTTATGGTTTGTATTTTTAAGTAAAAAAGGTAAGAGTGGAAAGGAGAGCTGTATGGACACTGCCATACCTACACAATGTTTCAGTAATGGTCCCTTTTGTGTGGTGTGGTTTGCAGAACTGACAGCAGTAAGGATCTGCTGGCATTTTCACATTCTCCAAAAAGGAGATAGAACAATACCGGCATTCCTGTCTGCCCCTGTATTTAACCCTAATCATATTTATGCTGCTGGAATTCAATCCAGGTAAAGGGACGAACTCTTGGAGTTAAGTATACCTGTTTAACTCTCCAATTTTTTTTTTTTTCTGCTTAAAATAGTCAAGTTAAACCCAATTAATTTGGCTTAAGATATGGATTTTCTGAAAGGGAGGTAAGCCTGTCTAGACAGTTGTTTGATAAGTCCATCAGCTCTCACTTGTCCAAAACCATTTGTGTGTGAAAGGGCTTGAACATACGCTGACCGAACGTAGCTCACAGCTTTCCATCTGCTACAGTACTTGTAGAAAGCACATGTGATTAGAGCTTGTTATTGTGGCTAAATCCTGATGATGCTCAATTGTTCAACTTTTCCCCTTGGCACCCGAAACTGTTATGCAATCACAGATTCTGTAGGTTGAACGAGTCCCTGTGCACTGGTGTGGAAGGAAACAAGGGTGAACGTAGGAGGGCTCTCGGTTTTGTACACAGGTTTTTCTCATGGTTGGTGAGGAAACTCAAGGGATCCCAGTGGGTAGTCAGAAGTCAAAAACAAAATTCTCTTCAAGAAGAAAATGATCACACAGTCACGAAACCATTCACAGAGTTGCATAAAGGTTAAACACCGAACATGTTTGACAGATGCTCCAAAAATTCTTCCCGTAAACAGAGATCTGCAAAGCTGCAGAACAGACTGTTCCGAATCCTGCAGCAGAGAGACACTAATGCTCTCAGATGATAATAGCAGAAGAAAGTCCTGACTTGTCTTTCTGGCCAGCTTTTGAGCCTGGATCAATGAACTTCCCTGTTCTGGGGAATATTTGTACTTGGCTGAGGAATCAAGACTTTCAGCTCTGAGGATTTGCTCTTGTGATACTGTGTTAGAAAGGTAAGAGGGGAATAGGGGTAGCTAAAGCTCTAAGGAAAGGGTCTGTTGGCAACGCAGAGCTCCAGCTAATGCTTAAAGAGAAATGTTATGGACTTAACTTCATGGTATTGCCATTGAAAAGCAAACCAACTCTGAAAAACTAAAACCAGAAGGGAACTGGCAATCTTTGCTATTAGACTCTGGCTTGCTGCACTAGGGGCTCAAGCAGCGCTGGATGGGGATCCTTGCCTGGCGCCCGGTGGCAAGAGGCAGCACTTGCACAGGACAGGGGACAGCAGGGACACAGCCCTGCTCACCAGGAGCACAGGCACTGGGGCTGGGAGCAGCGGTGAGGGCAGAGGGGCCACCCTCACCTCTACTTCCTCCATCATCACAGGATTCATCCTGCTCCTCAGCCCTGCCACACTGGGAGCAGGGCTGCMTGCCCTATGCAAAACGCTTGAGATCCCAATTAACTGCTGCTATTAATACACATGGAGCATTGTCACATGGGGAGCATTATCACACCACAGAGCTGCAGATATGTAATTTAGGAAGCAAGGCTCCCTGGCTCTCTGCTCACTGAGGCAGGGGAGGCTCTCTCAAGCAACACTGGTTTGGGGCACTGAGGACAAGGTGTAGGGGTCACCCAGCCCTGGTGGCCCAGGTGGGAACATGATGAGGAGCAAGGGTGGGACCCCCTCTTTCAGCACCCACACAGCCTGAGAGTGACTTTAACCCATGATGAACCACCCCCAGGTCTCCTCTCTCTCCACTGCACTGCCAGATGCCAATGGACACACCAAGCCCTAAACTCCTACCCAGTTTTTCATGGCTCTGTGGGAAAACCGAGCTATAGTTTAAGAAAGCAGTGAAGACAGAGCAGCAGCCCTGGCAGCACGTAGCAGTGGGAGCTGGGGGGACACTGGGCTGAGGGACACCTCCACCTCATGCTAGAGCTGCTCCAGGACAGGGACCACATCCCGTGGTGATGCAAACTGGGAGAGTAGAGCTGCTCTGCATACATTGGGAAAGCTCCTGCACAATGTGCTTGTTGCACCGTGCACCCTCAGAGCTACTGAATAGTTTTAATTCTGGGGCCTTTATGTAAATAGAAAAATACAAGAAATCTGGGATTCTCTAGGATCTGCTACATAACAGTGTCCTAACAGAAGCTTGGCCAACCCATTTGCATGCATTTGTTTGAATAACAGCATGCAGTGCCATAAATGATCATTTGTAAGCCTAGCAATCAAAAGAAAACTTCTTTTTAAAGACTTTAGAAAAATTTCTGAATCACTGAATATAAAGCACCTTAAGCCACTGTGGTGTTATTTAACAATGATAATACATTACCCTCAATATCAATGCAGTTTGCTGTATTTAATATGGAGAAAAAAGACCCAACTTTTCTTTCTTTTTTTATTATGAAAAATAAATTGCTATTTTTCCTGTCACAGGATTTAATGCTGATGCATATAGGCATAGACAAGAAAAGAGAAAACTGCATTTATATCTCATCAAAAACATTCCATTTAATTTAGACTGCTCTAATTCCACAGGGCTCCTGCACAGTAAGGTCAGGGCTAAGCAAGCCTGAGTGCTGGGTACCTCCAGCACTTGTTTCCATGGCAATGGACTTAAATTAGCACCTCAGAGTCATTACAGAAACCAGAGAGTGACAAACAACAACATACTCTCGGCTTCACATGTCCTGAAATAGAAGCAATGAGAGCTGATATTTCCTTCAGAAGAGCTCCAAAATATCTGGAAGAAGGGGACATGGTATTCCCTTTCCAGCAGCTCTGTTGACACGGAGAGCAATGAAAATGCTCTATTCTGCCACTTATTTTGCTGCAGAGCTGTGCTGAGAAGAGCTTTAATTAAATTCAGAAACCAGAGAGGACAAGGGGATTATCCTGGCTCCTTTCATCATCTTCTGTGTTCCTAGAGAAAGAGATCTTTGGGAGAAATGCTGGCCTGGTCTCAGAAGATCTGCATTTAGTTCCTGGCTTTGCCATCACCTCCCATTGTGGGCTTCTGTGTTCCACCCCACTGTCTGTGAGATGGGGACAGCATCACTTCTTTCCATCAAGGGAACACACCACTGCACATACAGAAAACAGGTCCTGTGGGGCAATCCTCAAGCTCAAATCACTTGGCACAAATAAAAAATCCTAAGGCTGAAAGTAAAAGCAAAGTTGGCCACATGTCCAGGACAAAGCAGGCAAACAACACAGTCACCATCAGCTGGCACAGCACCCAGTCTAGACCTGGCTGAACTGCAGTTTTAACTATTTGCAATAGTCTGAGCTCCTAAAAGCACAAACTGGCACAGACCTGGGGAGCAGACAACACACAGGTACCAGCGAGCTCCCTCTGCAGAAGCGACAGGCCCTTGCAGGGACAGCCTGGCCGTGGGCTGTGACAAGCATTTCTTTACAGCAGCTTTTGCAGCACCTTCATTGCCCCCTGCGAGGGTGTTCCAGCAGCCCCTGCACGGGGCAGGACACGGCCCTGGCTGCCCCAGGAGCAAGGAAGGATACGTGCCCTGCTTCCAAGTGCAGCTCGTGTTAGGTGATGGCGAGCAGCGGGTAGGGAATGCATTTACCTGCATGTCTGAGTTAGTGAAGCTGCAGGCGGACAAGTAGTTTGTGTGCATTGCAACCGATTTCTTCTTTGCAGCCATATTTTCATTTTTTTCAAATGTCAGAGGGTACACAGAACACTTGTTGTCCAGGCCACTGAAGAGAGTAATAATAGCAGTAACAGAGAGAGGAGAACTGGTTAAAACTGCAACGACAAAAGGCAAGTGGTGATAAGAAGGAAACCACCTGTCAGTGCTGTGCTGCCAAACCCTTACAAGTACCGACTTCCCTGTATTGTGCTGTGTGGGATCTCCCTGTGCAGGGAAGCCCCAGCTGCCTCACCAGCCTGGCTGCTTYACAGAACTTGAACAGCTGCGCCTCAGGATTTTTTACCCTTGTCGAGTTTATAAATGGCACTGAATGAAACCTCATGAAAGTATAAACTGGGAGGTGACACAGCCACCTCAGGGTTAATGTTTCACATACAGACAAACTGCAATTTTTCTGTTGACATCTGTCATTGCGAAGACCAGTATTTAAGCATCATTATTCACCTACCTAATAAATTTGACCTAGCTCCTATAGAAAAGGTGGTATACCAAGTAGTGGGTGTAAAGACAAAGATTTTAGAAGAATTTGGAAAAAAGGCAGTAAGCGCTGACCTCTATAGCTGCTGTGTCCCTCCTGGACAGTTGTACCAGTCAAGCTGTGTCAGACTCAGGACTCATTTCTAAAGGATATGACTTATGTCTGACTCCTTCCTAGAGCTGTGGTAGATCAGCCCTGCCCTGGTCCCTGGGATCCTGGCACACCACCCGTTGCTGGTTCTGTGCCTTACATTACGTGCACAGCACTTAACTGACAGCACAACAGAAATACAAAATTAGGTGCAACATATATGTGCACTCCCTGTCTCTCTTGCAAGGGTAAAGACAGAGCTTTCTTGCCATTCTTCGAGTTCTAGTCAAAAACACAGTTTCCGAATACTTTCCACACACAATTACAGTCTGCTTGTCTGTCTCAGTTTGCTGCTTTCTAGATTTGCAAGCTGCACAGTGAAGTCTCCCTTTGTTCCTTTCTCTCACCCCAAGCTTGCTTTGTCTGTCTGATCCACCCAGTCCCCTTTTAAAAGATGTTTTGCCAACATTTCATCTCTTTGTTTTTTCCCCAATATAAACTCAATTTTTTCAAACTGGAGCCCTCAGAAAACTTGTAGGAGATTATCAAGGATGGGGTTACTTCTCCCCACTCCGTTTTAGCAAGATCTATTCACATACCAGTAATCATTAATGATAAGCCTCTATGTCATAAAAAAAAAAATTAGTGGAAAGTAAGAACATGGTTAAAACCTCTTTGCCTTAGTAGATATATCCAACATAGACAACCACACTGGAACAGGGAAGTTGCATGCATGGAGAATTCCTAACCCATGATATAAATGCTGAAAGAGGATTATTTTCCATGCTTACACAACAAATGTTATTGCACTGAAGTCAGTGGAGATAATGTGCCATTATGGAAATAGAATCAGAGGCACTGAATGTAGAGCTTCTACACACGATCACAGCATGCAAAYTTCTATCTGTCAGCTTCTGAAGGCACCAGGACACTACATCAGATCAAACTTCTCTGTGTAAGCAGCTGTGGAAACTGGGAACTTACCCACAAGCAATGGCACATCCAGATGGGGCATATGCACACGCCATCACCCAGGTACATGGCATCGTCACCGCGTGTTCCTGAAACACAGCATCTCTTTAGACTGGGACCTCACTGCTTCTCTAATCCACGCAAGGAAAACAGGGCAGAGGAGCAAGTTCAGTATTTCTGTGGGACATTCTTAGGGTCAGTGAAAGGTACAGATGTTTCCCCCRGCCATAACGCCCATGTAAGGCTGGGACAACCCTTACTGCAGAACGCAGCAGAGAAGCAGGAGGATAGCCAATCCTTCTTTGACATTTGCCACCTTATTCATGAGCCCCAAACTGATCACCGAGCATGTTTTATTTGGGTCACCCAGTGCTGTGAAAGGTCCCCACTGCTGCACAGGTAAAAGTGAGTTAAAAATAAGTAGTTTTTTCTCATCTGTGTGGTGCAGGGTGCCAGGAGGCAGCCCAGGCAGGGCTTGGAGGAGCAGTGGCACCATTTCACAGTGAACACCACAGCTGAAGGATCCCCAGTGATCACACACAACACCTGGTACATGGGTCCCCAGGGACAGGTCCCTTGTTTTGCTGGCTGGGCTTTACCTCTTTGTCAGTAAAGAGACTGGATCAGACCCTCCCACTGGAGACCATGACAAACGCCAGTGCCCTGACAGGGACTGCTCAGAAACAGATCAAGGGAGGTGACTTGCCCTGGGCTCCTTGTTTTGAGGTTCTAATGGAAGTCTGCATTTTATCCCATCATCCCACTGCCTTCAGTGACACCTGTGAGCCCATCCCACCATCATTTGCCCTGGGCACAGAATTTTGCTGAAGTTTCACTTACCTTGTTGGTAGTGAAGGAATCCCACACGATCACCTTCCCATCCTAAATGAAAGCACAGAGAAAGAGAAATTGAGGCCTTCCAGAGACACGGCTGTAAGCCTGCTTCCCACTTTGGAGAAAACTCTGCCGCTCATTTCCTTTCCCCAGTCTGTTATGTCCTGAAACTTTTCTCACCATCTTAACAACAGCACAGTGGCCACAGCAAAGCATCAAGGAGACACTTCTCAGTAGTGTCAGTTGTATCTACCACAAGAAAAACATATCTCCTCCTCATCAAGATGACTCATGTTTGCTTAAAAGACCAATTTATTTTTCAATTTTTTTCCCTTCCCTCTTAATGGCTTCATGAGGACTCCTTTCACCTGCAGCACATGCCATGGACAGGACAGTCTCCTTAGGAACCTGCCACGTGTGAGCCCTCCCTTGCCTCCTTTACGCCACAATGTGTTTTTCCCAAGCTGTAATTAGCACCTGCAAAGCTGGTCACCTCTCCCAGTGATACCTGTCAGCTGCTCACTAGGGCCTTACAAACACAGAGTGACCTGTATCACAAATCACTTAACAAGGTGGCAGCACTCATGGGGACTGTTTATGGATATTGCACGGTTTATTCATCTTTCCTTTCCTGTGTTTGTGTGGTTTTCCCTTTACTTTACTTTCAATTATCCATTGATACAACCTGCTAAACAGCCATCATAGAACCCTCTATGATGAGGGATGTGAGAGCAACACAATCACTTGGTGTGTGCCAGCTACACTCATGCCAGCTACTTTGCCTTATGCACATCATATTATCTTCCCCATATCGTGGAAGTGAAATGTTTATTACTGAGCAACAACTGCTTCTGTACCTGGACTTGAAAAGTTCTTAACATAGAGTAAAAAATGCATGTCAACCTGTGTGTTCAGCTTTCTGATCTACACATTCTGATCTAACATTTTAACCACTTTTAAAAATGTGACATTAAATATTTAAAATTATTCTCTTTGTTGAGATCACCATGAATGGTAAAAACTCACAGTAACTGAAGGTGGCTTGCAATGCAGATTGCCTATTTTTATCCCTCAAGTGAGACCCCTGACAGATTTCATGTAGGTCAATGAACAGCTGTGAGATGCAACAAGCTCATTCACTGCCATACTGGGCTCAGGACGAACCAGGGGATCTAGAAAGTAATTATCTCATTACCTCCTCCAGCTTATCAGACTGGTCTTGAGCAGGTGTTAGGACTGTTTCTCAAAATGCCCAACTAAATGCAGTAATTTTGGCAGGATGTTTGAGGCTTTCAAGGTCACACCAATCATACAGACTGCAGAAGAAATTTCTGTGCACAGAAATCTCTAAAAGAATCAACATTTCTTCACTTCCCTTTTCCTGATTATTTTCTCTGAACACATAACCTGAAAACTTTACTAAATATTTCATCTGTAAAGAACAAGGAAATACAAGTGGCCTCACATGAGTTCTATTTTTTAAATTTTAGTAAGGAATATAGGAAAATCAGTGTATGACTGGACAAGAAATATTTAGGGTAACAGCTACAGGAGGTATACCAATGATTAGAAGCTTAGATTTACACTCTCTGAACAAATACATTGCCAATGAGCTTGTTTCAGGGCATCTTGAAAATATTTACAATAATCACAGGTATCATGTGCTACGAGTGGCACATGGTACAGACACGTGCCCAACGGCACCTTTGAAAAACATCTGCCCAACAGCATACCTGGGAAGAGCTCACAATTCTTCTCTTGTCTTTGCACCAGTCCATACAGAGAACTTTGTTTCCATGGCCCTTCAGGGTCCTCCTGGTCTTCATCACAAACTGGCCTAGTGCCTCCACACGCTCTGCCACCTGATGAACTGCAAACAGCTGATGGTTAGAGAGCCCTTCACCAAAGCTCTGTCCTGGCAAATCTCTGTTTATGACTAATGCCCCTGGAGGAATTAATCCATGAAGTTTGAGTCCATGGTGCAAGCCAATGAACTCTGCTTCAGAGCTGGCAGGTGGTAACACCAAGGTGGGCGGCGTATGATCACCAGATAAAGATTAGGATGAACTCACTCAGGGGTTGAATTCCAGGGATGTAGCAGCTGAGCATCCCACCCAAGCATAACTGGAAAACAGATTACCTCTTTGCCCCCTCCTACTGGGAAATCCTCAGGGCTGAAGGTAGACAGACAGCCTCAACACAGGCCTCAAAGTACTCAGCAGGAGTGAAGACCACTACCGGTACTTGAAGGAAAAATCATACAAAAGAAGGGAGCAGGCATCAAATCTCCAAAGTTTCAATGGTAAAACAGTTGTTCGGATGTGAGACTCCCAGCTGCAGCTGGCTCTCAGCACTGTGGTGGTGGTGCAGTGGCATACAGGTACTAGCCACTGGCACTGGCGACTCTGCYGTGCCATTCCTTCTGGTGGCCAGGAGCAGCAAGGGCCAGGACACAGCTCTGAGTGAGCAGGAAGCTGGGTATCTGCTGTAAGAGTGCACTACCCAACTTTTCAACAACAACTATGGACAGCGAGGACTTCATGGGAGGGTCAGCTTTTCCTTCTACAAAAGAGGGAAACAGAAGGCAAGCAAGCAACTTTCCTGAGCAGCATCCTCTGGTGGAGAAGTCAGTTCTTTCATACCTCATTTAATAGTGGTACATTCAGCTGATATTCTTAAAAACCCAACAGATTTACATTTCTGTTTGTGCAAACTGACTTCGACGTAAAATTTATGCAGCTGACACAATTAAAAGGTGTCTCATGTAACCCTGATGCCTCAAGCTGGGGTCCCCTGCACATGTCTGGGAGGAAGTGTCATCTGAGGAAACCTATTTGCTCTGCTCCAGCATGGAGTATCCATCGTGGAGCTGGGTAGGGCCATGATGTATGTTGGCACCCTGTGGCAGCTTTTCACACAGAGCATCAGGGAGGGTGAGACTTCAAGTCTTACAGCACAGTAGAGATCCTGAGGCTGGAGACTCTGGCACCAGAATTAAAAATTACTCTGTCCTGAGAAGAGCTGATGGGATCCAGCACTTCCCTGTGCTGTGTGTTTGTCCACACCAAAACCTACGATGATCCAGCTGCTGTTGGCTATGGGGGCAGTGCTGGACTCAAACCTTCTGAAATAAATGCAGAAGCTCACATGCTTTAATGAGCTGGTGGAGGAAACCTTAAGCTTTTCACTGCCATGCTGGAGACTGAGCTCCACATGCCCCAAGGCAGGTGATGCTCTGGAGCTGCATTGCCACTTCGCCCTTCATCACTTTTCTGGGGCTGCAGGAAAGCTCATGGGCTGGGAAGGGCTGTGGCAGTGAGAGAGCAGGCATCCTGAACTTTGAGATCATTCTCTGGCACAGGGTCAGTGAAGCAATTTCTGCCTAAGGCAGAGACTGATTTCTAGTGGACTACCTTTTCAAGAGTTGTCTTTCAAAGCCACCAGCTTGCCCAAAGCACCAGCCACCCAAGCTGTGCCAGAATAATATTCTCATCTGAAATCTCTGCTCAACCAGTCTCACTGAGCCAGGGGACAAGTGCTGTCCACCATTCCTGACGATTTGTCTGTAGGTCAGAAGCAAATGTCTGAGAAAGCACCACGTAAACCCACTGAGGAAAAGATACACTCCCCCTACTATTGCCCATAGAAACCTGCCAAATGATCCAATCAAAAGACATGAAAACACAGAACAGGAGGTTATTATGGCAGCTGAAACGATTCTTGTGTCCAGAATATATCTGAAAAAACAAATGTTTCACAGACAATGGACAAACTGTTTCCATTATGTCAACGCAGCTGAGACTCTGTGAAATTGTCTGGTTTAGCCTCACTGATTCTCTGAGGACGCTTATCTCCGACCACAGCCATAATAATCCTGCTCCCGCCTAGCACAGGTTTGAGAGTCAGATAATTATTTTTAAGCATTCTCCGATATTGTTCCAAGATAGTAGAAAATCATGCACTCAGACAAGGAGATCAGCTAAAGCCACTAAATAGCTTGAGCAGGTTTACAGAGGTCCTGATAAAACTGCCTATTTTTCTTGAAAACACTGTTTGGCGTGAACAGGAGGTGAGGACTTGATGCAGATACCCTTGGGTCTTTCATCTTTTCTGTGCAGGAAGTCAGGTGAGTCTAATGGTCTGTCTGGCCTTAAAAATTCATGGATTGCACAAAGACAGCAAACTTTTATCTACACCTAAAATTTTAAGCGACAGAACTGAACGCTTAAAATTGCAAGACAGCAAATCAAATGCATGTTTGGCTTTTCCTTTTTCTATCCACATTTTTGAGAGCTGCTGTTCAAAACCAGTTGAACAAATAAGGGCAATCCTATTTGTGCCAGCTGTTTGTTTTGGGAATCACAGAGGGCAAGTCATGATCYGAGCAAAAACATGCAAAAGATACAATTTTAGATTAGGAAAAAAAAACCCTAAACCAAACAACCAAGCAAACATCAGAAATTATGCTTTATTCTGAAACCTACAAACTCTGCAGAAATAGTGCTTGGCAATAACTTAAGTGTAAAAAAGCTCTGATACAGAATCAATTATATAAAATATCATGAGGAAGCATTGTTCTGCAGCATCATAACACTTTTGTTTTAGAAATCCTGTCATGGCTATGCAAACACAGCTTCCAATGGAAGTTTACAGATTTTATGTATGACAAAGACAGGAATATCCTATGACTATCAATGACACACACGGTTACAGTATCATTGCAATCATAGGTAAAATTCTTTGTGAGCAAAAATGGGTTTAAGAATATACTTAAGAGGTCTATTAAACAAAGGCCCTGCTACTTCTGATACAGAAATTATACTGTAGGAATATGGTGATTTATGGTAATGTTTCTGTAATGAGGGCATCTCTGTTTATTTACCAATTCTGATTAATAGGACATTCATGTAACATATGCTTGTCTAACTTAGATGAGAAAATGCTCTATTTATTCCAGAATATATATATATATAAAAAATTTTAATCCTTCCCCACCTGACATTTACCAGTGTTTGTCAGTCCCTCAGTCTTCCAAAACAGGAAGAACTAAGTCACTGGATGCAGACTCAGATTCCTTTTCAATGCTTAAGGCATCAAAACGCATGAAAGAAAAGTTTTAATGACCCACTAATAGAGTGAGCTATATGATTTCAGAGGGAAACAGTAATTTAAATGTTTTTCTAAAAAAAAAAACACCAAAAGCCAAAAAAAGCCACTGCAATATATGATATCATTGTAATTATAAAACCGAAATAATGAAAATAAAAGGCTTTTTATATCTTAGAACTTGTGAATACCTATTTGAGAAGTTCTACAAAAGTAAGGTTAGGTCATTTTTCCTGAACGGGGATGGGGACGGGGGGAGGGCAGAGTTGAGGTCTGTCCATCCCATTTGTTGGGTTATCCCTGGATCCTGAAGCTGCAGTTGATAACGGTGAGTTACACATTGACAGCTCCAGCACTGACTCACCCCGCACCTCTGAATCAGCACTGCATCCCTGCAAGTTGTTTCCCTGGCGGAAGGGGGGCAGAGGAGCTGTTTTTGGAAACAATGCTCCTTTTCAAGCCTTTCCACACCTTGGGTCAAACCCCGGCCTCATCAAAGCAAATTCCCATCAACTTCCACACGGCCGGGGTTAATCCTGGCTCCCGACACTACATCCAAAGGCTGCGGGGAATCCCGGGCGGCACCGAAGGTGTTTCAGGGTCCCCGCCCCGCCCGGCCTGCCACCCCCGCCGCAGGCAGCGCAGCGGTGCCCGGGGGTGCTGCGGGCCCTGCCCGGCCCGGGCCGCCGGCTGCCCCGGCGCTGTCAGCCCGGCAGGGCGGTGTGGGGCCCGGGACAGCAGCGCTCCCCGCTCCTGCCCGGCCCCCGGCCCCGCTCCCGGCCAGGCCCGGCCGCGCTGCCGGCGCTGCGGCGGCCCCGCTCCCCGCGCCCGGCCCCACTCACGCTCCACGTCGTGCAGCTTGGCCCGCTCCTCCTCCAGCTTGCCCTTCAGGCTCTCGGCCTCGCTCTTCAGCGACGCCAGGGTCTCGTTCTCGTGCAGCCCCTCGGTTGCCATCTTTGCAAAGGAAGCGGGGAGAGCGGGGATGAGAGCGGGAGGGAGGAGGAGTTTGCCTGCCCGGCTCTCGGGGATGCTGCCGCGGCTCCTGCTGCCTCAGCAACGGCGCCGGAGCCGGCCCGGGCTCCCCCTCCCCTCCCCGCTGACGTCCAGGCCAGTCGTGAGCACGCACACCGTGGGGACCAGCATCGCCCGCCCGGCCGCTCCTGCGCCCCCTGACCTGCCCGCTCCAGCATCCTCTATCCTGCCCGCTCCAGCATCCCCTGTCCTGCCTGTCCCTTCATCCCCTTCCCGGCCTCTCCTTCATCCCCTGCCCAGCGTGTTCCAGCATCCCCTGTCCTGCCTGCTCCAGCATCACCTGCGTGGCCACTCCAGCATCCCCTGTCCTGCTCGATTCAGCATCCTCTATCCTGCCCACACCTTCATCCCCTGTCCTGCCCGCTCCAGCATCGCCTGCCTGGCTGCTCCTGCATTCCCTGTCGTGCCTGCTCCTTCATCCCCTGCCCGGCTGCTCCTGTCCTGCCTGATCCTTCATCCCCTGCCCAGCCCACTCTGGCATCCCACTGGCCTCCAGGCTGGCAGCTGGGGACCAGACTCACCTCCTGCCCTGCTCCTACTCCCATTCTAAGCCATCTTCCAAGACAAAAGGCTTTATTTTCCCAGAAACACACACCAAAGAGCATTCCTGTTTTGTACCCAAGCTTGTTTGTACAAGGTGCACACACTGTGAGAAAGAAGGGAAAAAAGCCATCAGTTACCTCAATGGCATTTTAAAATATCAGATTGGGAAGACAGATCCTGTCCAGGCTTAAGAAGTGCCAGCTTAGCTCCATCATTCCCTGATATTCTTAGGGGTAGGGTGCACTAGGAGAATCAGCTACACAGGTCTCTGGCCCAGTTCCTGTGCCAGCAGGACAGATGCAGTGGTGAAAACTCTTGTCTCTACTATGCTTTGAATTCCTCATTTTTAAATTTGGTGTTAYTAGGGTGTCTTTCCTGTTTTTCCACCTCTTTTAGACAAGCTACCTCTTTCTCCTGGCTTCAGATATGCACATTAGAGTCTGTGGCCTTCCCAGGCCTTGAAACAGAGCAGTTTCCAAAATCCCAAAGAAGGAATAAATAACCCTCCAGTTTGGTGTTGGTGTGAGCCTGAGGGCACAGCTCTGTTCGTTCTGCTCATAACCAGAGCATGAAGGTGTGCTGGGCACAGGGAGCAGCTGATGCTTCCAGAGAAAGAACCATGACACATAGCTTTTTTTCCCCTGGGAATTCCTTGAAAATGTCCCCTTCTTATTACAGAATTGTCCTTGATCTACAAGGAGTAACTCTGTGCATATTGACTCCCATTGTCTCCCTTTAGCCAGAAAACAGACAATCCAACAGCTATTGTTCAACCTGGGGATGTGCCAAGATTTGAAAAGAGATAAGAAAATGCTTGTTTGCAGCTGTTGTTTGGACTCTGGGCATATCCTGGACAAAGCGTAGTTTTCAGAGAAAATAAAAGTCCCCTCCCACACTGGGCTTAGAAGCAGTGTTGCTGCCCGACGGGGACGCACAGGCAGAGCTGTTGAGCTCTTCACCATCATTCTGGAGCTGAACTCGGGGCCCTGGTCTGGTCATGTCCACAAGGTCCTTTCAGTCAATGGATCAGGGTTACTTCACTGGAGCATGAAACACAGTGGATGTGTTTCCAGTCTTCTCACTGTCCACAGAAACTGGTGTGCCCTAACCCCACTGTGCTGATGGCCACATAGGCAACCCTGAACTCATTGATCCAGTTACGTTCAGAATCACAAAAGCTATGGAGTACACATACTGCTGCATAAAAGAACATCCTTCAGAGCCCATCAGAGTAATCAGTACGTTGGAAATGTCTTCCAGTGCAGACAGTGCCAAGGAAATAAAAATTGAGTATTTTTATAGTGATACAAAAAGAACAGGTAAAAAAATCCCAAAAAACCCAAAGATCTTTTAGCAGGAAAGTGACAGAAAGCTTCTTCCAGCGTGCTATCTTCAGGTCTGAAAAATTAAACCTTCTTATATTAAACTCAATAATGTAGCTGTGTCCTAGGGGACTAGAAGTGGAAGATTTTGAAGAAGAAACTTCATTTTTGGAGGATTCTAATCTATCTAAGTGAATTCCTTATTTTTAACACCTGATAAGTGTAAAAGGCCCAGAAGTTAAATCCAACAAAAGGCATAGGAATTTTCTTTACCTTGATAGGAACACATCAGCTCTCAGGAATTTGGCATAGATAACACCTATGTGTCAGATAGTTGGCATAGTTCTGATGGTGAAAAATCCAGAGCTTCTTGTTTTACTGATGTGAACAGTCTCACTGCCTTGTGGAATGGGATTAAAAAGTCTACAAAGAACAGCACAGAAGGTGAGAGTCTTTGGGAACCATGCATGTGCAGGCTGATACCTGATACTAATCCCAAGATGATGGGGTAAGCAGAGCCATGAGGTGAAAGGAAGTCTCTACTGAACAGGGCGAGCTGTAGAAGTGTGTAATACATAACGTGTATTTCACTGGTTGAATAAAAACTAAAATTAAAAAAAAGGCATTTAGTTCATCTGACCAACTCCTGCTTAACTACCCATGCCATCATTAGCTAACCATGCAAAAATACAGGTTAGAGTAAGGCCAATTGGGAGCGTTAAATAAAATGAACCAGGGCTGGATTAATTTAGAAGATAGCATGGTACTATATCATCGAGTGCCACACACCAGATTGCAGTGATGGGGTTATGGGAGTCCATGGAAGAAAGTTGGTACTGTTCTGATAATAAGGACACTGGGGAAAATGAAGGATCTAACAGGGTGTCACAAATTGTTTCCTATCTCAATAAGTTTTCATTCTCACTAATTCACAAACTGATCTCTTTTCAAATTGTTAGCTAATTTACTAATAGTTCTGTGATGAAACTAAACCAGCAAACAGAGTTTCTACTGATTAGCACCAAACTCCAAAGCAGGCAAAACCCTAGAGGAAGAAGATTATTTTGTCTAAAAGGCAAACAATTGAAGTAGGATGATCTCAACACTGGGAATCAGCAATTTCTAATTCTGTTATCCCTCAACATATGTTGGTTTTGGGGAAATCAGAAAGACTAGCTGATGAAAATGCATGTGTACATCTGCTGGGCTGAAATTAGGAGTTGCAAGGGCACATCAGGGAGTTGCAGAAAGATCAGCCAGTCACACACCACAATATGCATGTGCATCCAGAAACACAAGCGTGGCAAAGGATATGTTGTGCATTTTGGTATAAGCCAAAGCATACCCACAGCCCTGAGAAAATCCATTTAAAAAGTCAAGGATGGAATTTCCCTACTTCTGTGTATTTCAGTGCTAGTGCCAAGAGTTGTGTTCTGAACATTTGCTTTTAAATCTTTTAAAAAATATGAAGCCAGATCTACCAGAAAGCCCCAGATCCCACTGCAGTGCTAATAGGAGGCCTAACAGGCTGTTAGCTACTGACGCAATTCTTCCTGAAGTCTCAGGCTGCTTCCACCTACCAGCTGTTCCAGCTGCTGAGTCTAACGTCCATAATGCCAATAATAAGGAGAAAGTTGCAGGAACTGTAAATAACAAACAGCCAGTTTCCTGCAATTCCAGCACACATTTATCAAGTCATGCAAAAATTTACTAAATAAATAGCCAAGAAGGCTGTTGGCCAAGAAGGCCCCGAACAAAGCGGCAATTTCAAAGTCAGGAGAAGCAAATAAACCAGGAAGGGACTGTCTTTTGTCTTGCAGTCATTACATCTAAATTTCCTCCTAAACAATGTAGTGCATGAGAATGTGCTGGGCYGGCCAGTAAACTGTACACATGTACCACCTACACCACGAAATCAGTGCTCTCATCTGCCTGTTTTGTAAACACAGCTTGCTAAACCTTTTAGCATTCCTGCAGAGATCATTTTGTCTGACACTCAAATACAACAAACTGTTGGACTCTACTCAGTCACAGTAGAGAACACTTCTGGGGAGGAAACAGTGATGGATGTCTTCTCCAACTGATAATGAATGCACAATGGTTTAGGAAGATAAAATAAAACTACTGCAAGTTGGACAACAAAATTTTCAAGTTTACAAAAGGAGTTTTGGAGACCAGCTCTTCAATAGCCACATAGGTTCATGACCTTAGCTGTGTATTTCATCTAAAAAAACCTCACAATGATCTCTCTAGAACAGTGCTCCCTCCCAGGACAGTGGGATATCACCTCACCAGTAATTGCTGGAGATTGATTATAAAGCCTCCAACATCAGCCCTTCTTCATGCAGGCATTCTGGCAGGGCTCGCTGGCCAGGTTGGCAGGTTTGCTAATCTCCCCCATCACTACCTTCTGTGGTGATGTGTGCACATGGGCACAGAAGACACTCCACTGCTCTGCAGCTTTTTCCCACCTTACCCTCATTGTAGCAGCTTCCAGCTCTCACCCAAGTACTGCACATGGCATAGGAAACAACCTGGTCACAGTGGGAAATGTGGGCATGATGGAGTTCTGACAGCACTTCACTTGTGTCTGAGACAGACTTGATGAACATCATGGCCCTACTCACTAGTGAATGAGTTTATTGCAATGATTTAATCTTTTTTTGTTGGTTTTTTGTTAAGTTCTTTTAAAGGCAAATGGGAAACACTCAAAATCATAGGCCAAGCAGAGCAGACATATATCTCAGAGAAAAGTTTAGATGGGCACATAACATTTGGAAGGCTGAGGAATGTGGTACCCTGGGGTAAAAAGCTCCYGGCCATTTTCCAATCAAGAATCATAAAAAAGTATCCTTGAACCCTGGGGCCACTTCTGTTGCAGGTTTGTGGAGACACCAGGTGTCTGCAGAGGTGTTTGTCTGGCAGTCTGTGGGCCTAGCACTGCTTATTTGCTGTCCAGAAGAATCCAACAGAACAGACCACTAACACATTGCACCCGTTTTTTGCAGTCTCTCCCCACTGTGGCTGATGAAATCAGCAACGTACCATTTCCACGCAGAGCGAGCAGTAGCTGAGCTGTTGTGATTTGACGGAAACAGGCCTGAGGGGCTTCTCTTTGGAGCACTTGTCACAGGGACCAAATACAATTGCTAAAAAGGTCTGGTCCATCTTGGTGGTTCACGAGAGCTGAAAGAGAAGGAGAAGAAGGAAAGAGTGCATTCCAGTCCAGCACAAAGCTTCCCAGTACTGCTGTGCCAGCTAAGGCAGCCTAGGCTGTATATAGACATCTGTAGGCTGGATAATCTCTCTCTGTGATTAATCTCTTGAGCTTGATGAACTGTCACTATATACAAGACAGTCACATGCTGATTCTACTTTTATGAAAAAAATATAAAGCAAAACATATATATACACACCATTATAATGTGTGCTGTGCATATGGATTCACTACATGCAGGAAAGTACTTTTAATTTGTACTTAACCACTGTCAGCAGACAATAACCAGAAATCCACAGCAACAGCTGGACCTGTGAGAAACCTGCACTGATCRACAGTTATTGGTTTTCCAGTGCATTATAAGATAGTCATTATTGTGCATTATTTTTAAAGCTGAAAAGATGACCTAGGATTTTGTCAGCAGCAGCTACAAAGTATTATGAACAATATGCTGCTTGAGCAGAAATTGATGCTTCAAGCACACTGACAGCTGGGTCATTACAATCTCACTTTTGTTCTCAAGCCAAGCATCTCTAAGATCAAAGCACCATCACCAACAGAGTATTAAAAACTACTYGAGAGTCAGAGAAACAAACAAGAATAATACTGCAGTGTCATTTTTCTCTGTACATTTTTCATAGGGAGAAGGGACCTTTCACCACTTCTAAAAATGGAAGTTTTTAACATTATTTAGACACATACATAAATAATGAATKTATGGTAAACAATCAGAAGTAGTTATTGGAAGAGAGATTTAAATGGAACAGAAGAAATTCAATGAGCTATGAAGATTTTAGAATTTGTTTGGCTGGACATTAGACAAATAACAAACCAAACTTTACTCCATGTACCCACCCCCATTCTGCTGTTTATTCTTATGTATTTCAGTGGACTATTTGAAAAGTGAGATAATAAACCCAGAAATCCTGCCCACTCCTAAATCAAAAGTTTTGCTGTTGTCTCCAGGGGATGCATGACTTCATCCCAAAACATGTGGGAAGAAATCTCTCCTGGAAGGAACTGCAGCATAATAATCTAAAATTTGCATGGAGCTTTCAGTCAGCTCCATGCAGTCAAGGAGGTTTATATTCCATTTGATGAAAAGCAGCAAGTATGACCTGAAGTTTTTAATGCATTCTTTTGCAAATGTGAACCTGAGCCCACAAGCTGCCAACCTTTCAGGGAGCTTCTCCATGCAGGAATTGCTCAGTGCTTTAAAGTGACTGCAGTACCTGGGCTCAGCTCTCCTAGATTCTTAAAACTCGACATTCACAACCGAATAACCTGTTAGTCCAAGGTTCTCAGAATTAGTGGTTCCCACTGAGGAACCACTGATCTTATCTGAACAAAATATCATCACTAGCTCTAGACACTTTTGACAAGGATCTATTAGGCTTGGAATGAATTCTCTGGGCAGAATTAATCTTTGATAAATCAAAGTATGAGAATTTGCTGGAGTAATGTACAGAGGGAATCACACCTGCTATCAGTATTTTACTTCAGATGAGATTATGACACATTACAAAATTTTGCTACTAGAGAAGCCATCAAAGCTGCTGAATAATTAAAAAGCAGTATTACACCAGAATTAGCACACAAATCCATCACTATGACAATTTTATAAAGATATTTAAAGCAAAAAGGTCTAAAACCATTACAACTTGTAGCACTGTAGCCTGAAATTTTAACCTTACTAGGTCTTTAAAGTTACACTAAAAATTTAAAAATGGTAGMATGGTGATTCATTAAGAAATAAATTACTTACAGAGAAATTCTGTACAATGAATCTTGTTGATAAATAAAAAAATACTACCCACCTTTTCAAACAGCAAGAACCTGGAGATTCTCAAGATGACTGAATAAGCTCTGTGCAACGCTAACGTGGAAAGACAACCTTCCTATTAATTCTACTTAAAGGTATTTAAAGCTCAGCCTCTCCAGTTGCATCACCTCAGATCAGTCAMATACTGATGATTACTGATGATAAAGTCTTTATTTTAACTGTCTTCTTTTAGAATACAAATAAAGAACAGAAACTCTTAGGCAAACCACACCTTACCTGACTGTTCAATACAGCAGGTTTTTTTGATGGTTTGTTTATAAACAAATATTTGTTTGTTAACAAATGTTAAAGTTGAAATATACTGGGGAGGTGACTGACACCTGATTTTTCCAAATATCAACTAGGCATTCTGACAAATAGCACTGTCAGTGTTAAGCTTATCTCRTATTCTTAAAAAAATTTACAAATCAAATAAACTGATTAGTGTCCATGTTGGCTCTTCCTTGGTTATACTTTTACGATTCACCTAAGACAATAAATTTAAAATTAATAGGATTAAAAATTGCTGCTTTTCTTGCACTCTTTGAAAAAAATTTGGGGAAATTTATGAAAACATGTCTGAAAAATTTTAAAAGTGCTGAAAGCCACATCTACGATTAAGGCTCTATGGAAGTCACTGAAATCATGCCATTAGATACTTGCATTTGGTAGTCAAGAGGATCTGAGACAAAATGAGGGGAAAAAAAACAGAATTAGGTCTCAGCCCAGCAGAGACTTGGGTAGAAGTAACCAGTCCTAATCTTTTTTTTATTAGAATATTATGGGAGCACAGGAATGAAAGAGACCACCTGCACTGCTGAGTTCTATTCTCAGAAACTGCAGGAGTCACATGTCTAAACASATCCAAAGATGCCAAAAGCATCTTACACATCTCTCCATAAGCCATTTCAATGCTTTCCCACTGCAGTAAGGATCACCACTCAACATTTTCCCATTTGAATGAAGTAGTTTTCTCCTTTAGTATCRTTCTAGGAAAGTTAACCTCAGCAATGCCTCTTTCATGGATCTGCCTTCGCTAAAGCTGCTCCTTATACTCAGAAGAATAACAGAGAACAAAAAGAATTTTGTATCTAATTTCTGGCTGAAGGCATTAATGTCAGCAAAAGCAAGGTAAGTTTCTGAGAGTATATGGTAAACCTGATCATTTTTAACTTTGTTTTAAAAATACACCTTGTTGTTTGCATACACAGCATTAMTAGCACACTCCACACAAACCTCTCAAAGTAACCAAGCATCAAATTGTCAGAGCAGTTTCCCTTGATCAACCATTTTTGCCATAACAACACTCGTGCCTTGATGGTTCAGTGTGACGTGGATGTAAGAGTGGGCTGGGATTTCACTGCCATCAGCCCAGGTGACAGACACACAGCTCCAGCAACTGCAGAACACAGGCTGTGCACGCATTACAGCAACAAACGCTGCTTGCGTTAAACTATTCCCAGAAATTCATGGGGAGCCAAGGACAGCACACAATGCTGACAGGAAGAYACACAATGTTACAGCAAAGCCACTAAATTAAATAAATGTTTATGGTGCAATATAAGACTGACAGTACTCACGAATGTTCACAAAGTTCCAAGTAACTTCTTTCAGATGATTCCATACTGAAAACATAACTATTGCATCACACAATGAACTAAAAATTGATTGAAAAGCTACTTTATTTAACACATTAAAATACTAGTCTACCTACATGGGTGATCTTTTGTACAGCTTTTATTGATATTGAAAAAACATAAAATTTTTCCTTCATCTATTTTGAATATGTCTCTGTGGATATCATGATGAATATTACACTGTACAAAGTAAGCACCAAGAACACTAAACAGCAAGAATGATTCCTTCTTTATACTTAGATTGTTTGTGAAATTAAACAAGTACTAACACTGTAGTAATAATAATAGTAATAAAAACAATCAAATCAATTGTTCCTTAAATTAACTGAATTCATTAGAATCCTTTAAATATTTCAAAGCTTTAGTACTTGATTTTAATAACTATATCTAACAGAGTAGCTAAAAATCCAGCATTATTTACTGAGGAATTTCTAAGGACAGTCATCGTTGTGGTGAGGTGCATGCTGTTCCCCAGGTTGTTCTGACAGGGTCCAGAACTAAACCAGGTTGCTGTTTTACTCCCTGACTACAGGGAGAAGGCTGAGCAAAGCAAAAAGGAGATCAGAACTGCTTTTAGGGATCCTGCCACTTAAATGAAATAAGTGAAGATGAAATGTAAGGAATTAAGTTCAGTTTATCAGTAACACCAGACCACAATTGCTGCATCTGCTCCTATTCAGTCTCTGGACTGGAGGAGGGAAACCAGCAAAGAAAGAAAGGCAGAAAGGTGATGTGCACATGTGTGCATACTCGGTGTATATTCTGAAATACGCTGCACTGCAGATGGAACCAAACCAGGAGATGACTCCTGTCTTTTAGAGAGCCAAGCTTGTAATTCAAGCCTGGACCACAACGTGAATTTTATATCTGACTTTTCTATTACAATAACTGATACTGAATCCAAACTTGTCACTGCAGAGAACAAAATTGAAACCTGTCTTCAAGAAGAGCACCTGAGTCCTTGCACCTGAGTCCAAAGTGCTGTGCAGAGTGCCTGAGCTGCAATGCAAGCACTCAGAGAGCCAAGCCAGCCTACTACAAAAACACATTGTGGGTTTGTAACAGCAATTCTCTCAGATTGATCTCAGTCTTCCTGTTCATAGAAAGGTGAAAGCCAGCCTCAAACAGATCCAGTATATCAAGGCAAAGAATAGAACTATCTTGAGAAGAAAAAAACCCCTCTCATTACAGGAAAAGAAGGCAAGGAAAATTGTAAAGCAGTAATATCTATCACATGGCAGTCTTCCCCTCTGACTGTTGCTGACAGGGCAGCAATGTAAACTTGTCAGATAAATGCTTTTCTTGTCAGGTTTGGACTAAAAAACTGTATGGCTAGCTTTGTGTCCAGGTGATGATATAAAGTTATCATTGTAGGACTGAAATGAAGTTTCACTTCATCAWATGAAGTCCTACAAGAAGAGTTAAGAAAGTGAGAAGGAAATAACAAGTCAAAATTATTCCTTCTGTTCAAGTCTTGACTGAAGAACAAGTTTTTAACAGTTTAATTCACTGCACGCTGCCATAGTATCCACCAGCTGGTGAGATGAACCATGAAAGTCTGCTGTCTTTATATAGCCTCTGAGGAAATACCAATTCATTAGGTTTATTAAACCCTTGTGAGAAAGCCAAGTTTGAAGCTGCTGGGGACTTGTATCATTTCCAAGGCATGTGGAGAGGGGGTGAAAGGAAACGTCACTTGAAAGCGGTATTTGGTGTCAAGCATCAACTGTGGAACATCCTCACGGTTGTTTAGCATAGCCTGAAATCGTAACAGAAACAGTAAGAAAATATTGAATTAAGAATCAAAGCACAACCAGTACATGGTTTTCTTCCCATTGCAAATCTTGCTTTCATATGATGTTAAGCAGACTTGTTTGCATCACTTCAAAGYGTCTAGAAGATGAGCAGCTTAGTAATAATATGATGCAAAGGTCAAGTACAACTATGAAGCATCAAAACTCATGTGTATGAAGTATCCTGTAAGCTGAATATTAGAAATAAGACCTGCAGCTCTTACCTGGACTTTCCGAACAAACGATGGAGGCACTCTTTTCTCAAAGTCATCTATGGGAGTGTACGAGTTGAGGATCTTAACTATCTGCTCAAATTACAAAAGACTATTTTAGTATGTCATAAAAAGGGAGAAGACAAAAAGAAGAAAGCATTATTATGACATTCTTACTGATATTTAATTAAAGTTTCAGTAAAACATTTTACAGTAAAGAGAGAATTGTGACTAGTCACCTAATGAGTTGTTACATACATGRTGATTGCTATGACTCATTTCCAGAGATGTCAGCAGGATCAAGGAGATGTAGAAAAAGCTGAATTGATTAAGGGAAACATTAAAAAACCCCTGTGACGTGCTGAAGAAAATACACTGTGGAGCAAAAATGTGGGATACAACACAGCAGGCAAGTATTCACCCTGGGAGCAGCAATCAGGAATAAGAAGTTGAAATTTCAATTTAACAAGTGATGATGTGGAATGCTGAGAAATGCTACTTTTATCAAATGAAAGTCCAATACCTTTTTGCAACAAATTATTTTAGATAGCTAAGATTCTGCAGTCAGTGCTGCCAGAAGAAAACAGATGGTTCATTACCTGCACAGTAGAAAGGGATGTGCAGTGTTCACATATTTCCTTGGCATCATCATCTGTGATCTTTTTAACCTGAAGGAGCCAGGCTGCTTGAGACAGGGGCTCCAAAGTTTCTTTGGCATTGCTGCTTTGAAGATTCTTGTCCTTAAGCCATTCTTCYAAGTAGCTGATATTACATCTGGGTTAAACCATGAACAAAGAACAGAAATGTCAGGTTCCCCTTGACAAGCAAGTTACTTTGAAGACTGCTAAAGAAGGAATACTCCTCTAATGCAGTGTTCAAATTAATACATTTTAATTTAAAAACAAAACCTGCAGATCATAAAAATCAAACAATTAATTGAACGATGAATTAAATCCTTTGTATATTTCAATTTTATTTTTTTCTTAATTTTTTATTTCTTAAGGCTTGCCTAATAGAAATCAAGTTATTAGCTTAGCTGTTTCCAGAAAATTACTAATATATACTGGCATTGCCTATTGCACTGTATGGCATTAAAACATTTATTTACAACTGAGCATGTACAGGAAATGAGAATAATCTTTGCCTGTTACAAAGCAGGGCCAGGCTTATAACTGATGACCAGATTTCTTCTAATAGTGTTCCCAGATGGGCCAAGAATTTACTGATTTTCTTTCACCTTAATCTGCAGACTGACTAATGGAAATCAAATGCACCATTTCTTCTGCAAAACAGTTAGGAGCATGTTTTCTTGATCCTTGTACCAAGAGAGATGATGCTCAATCTACACCCCCCAAGGCTCTGTCTCAGTGCCTTCTCGTCACAGAGCATGAAACATGCAAGTCAGCTTTTGTATCCCTGCCAGCCAGGGGACACTGCACCTGTTTACTACAGTAAGAAGGAATTAAAAATACTATTGGTCACATCATGGATGAGCTAGCATGGAAAGAATCCCAACCATGTCTGACTTTAAGCTTCAGACTGTAATTTTCTCTGCCTTTTCCTCCACTAGTGTTTCCATGGAAAGAACAATTTATAATTGTCATGTTGAGAAAGATCAGCCCAAAATACAAAGATTTACTTTTCCAAAAGGAGTGAAAACCAATCGGCTACTTCCATCAGAAGTGTCACACAATATCCAGTGACTTGAGAGACAAAGGATGTTACATACAAGTGTTAAAAATTCATTCTGGAACTTGYTGGAACTTTTCTGGCTTTACCTTATCTGCATTCCTTTTCTACACGAGCACATGTCCTTGCGGAGGAAGAGACTATTGAGGGTGACAGCTCCGATCAGAAAGAAAAGCTGCTTCACTGCCTGCTTTAGGAGTTCAGAGTCCAAGCCATTCTGGCACATAGTGCTATAAAAATAGCTGAGCTGCTGCAAGATAGAGGTCATTGTGTAGGTATCCGTGTCATCTATACTGGAAGAGCGTTTACGGAACCCTGTAGGTTTCAAGCCAGAAATTCCTTGAAGACTTTCATATTCCAGCATGCCTGGCACTGAAATACAACAAAAAATAACTGATAAGACCAAAACTCCTGAGGCTCCTCTCAGTTGCATTAATTATTGAACAAAACCTACTTTCAGGATATTTTAAAAGTTAAATGATACAAGAAAAAATAAGATACTGACAAAGGCTTCTGGAGCGCACAATTTTTGAAAAGCTTTTTGTTTGTGTMTGATGCTGCTCAGATTCAGAGCATTATCCCACACTAGGAAGGGTTGTGAGGAAAAAGTCTTTCCAAATCCTGTGGGGATATACCATTCAGTGACATTTATATGTGTAGAAGCACACATGCAGGAACATCTGTGTATAAATTATCAGGAGAAAGAAGCCTGTCCCACCCTCTGCCTCCATGTATAAGCTTTATTCATACACTTTACAAGCTACATTTAGGTCTGCTCRGATTGCTGTTGTCTTACCAATCATGTGCTGAATGTTGTTCTCCATTACAATAATGAATTGGTGATATATTTGAATGGCCAAATCACTCAGAATTTGTCTGTATTCTGATAGATCAAAGTGCTTCAAACAGTTCTTATTCTGACGTGGAGTGTTATGCTTCGTAAATTCCTACAAGTGAGTTGTAAATATTATTATTAGAAATCACGTAATATGGTAATTATTAATTGTTACTACGGTGTACTAGCGTAACTCATTCCATCTCTGGCTGAACACAGTCTCAGAATGAGTCAAAGTTACAGCTAATTTCAGTGGACGCTTCCTGTACTTAATTTTCCAGTTTATGCTGATGTTTGCTTTGCTCCTGAAGCCAAAGGAAAGACATGCATAGATTTCAATGAACTTTGGAGCAATTCCTAGATCACTTCAACAGAAAGCAAGCTCTCCCTGTTCTCCTCTCCTCCCCCTCCCCCCAAATGTAATTTTTTKATTTTTTCATTAGTGAAGTTCTGACTTCGAAAGTCTAATCTGAATCCCAGCCTGTGTGAGGCGCTGAACATTCATGAGAACCTGGATTAGAAGTACGTTCTGGGTTCAGAGCTCTCCGTGCCGCCGCAGCCCCCATCCCACGGCGCTGCTGACGAAGCGCGCCGGGTTCGGGCGCCGCGCGCCTGCTGCGCCGTTCCCCGCGCGGCCACCAGGGGGCGCGCGGCCGCGGAGCCCGCGCAGGGCCGGGGCGCGGGAGCTGCGGCAGCGCTTCCCGTGATCCTGGACGCTCCTCCCAGCGCGGCTCGGGACACCCAACCCCGCCAAACCTCAGGAAAAAATATACTAGGAGCTTCCAACTGAAAATTGGAAGAGAGAACTTTGAATGTCAGGATAAAACTTAGCTTAAACAAGCAAGTGAAATAAGGGGGAAAAAATGAACGTTTTATTGTTTTGCGGCTTTCCCGAGGTTTTCTTTGATTTTGGTAGCAGTAGGTATTTCAATGGCCCTAATTATAAAATAGTAAAACTGTTTTATATATACACACAGACGGATATCTGAAGTCCAGCTCATACTAAACTCGTGTGGAATAGTTCAAATTAAGTAGCAGTTTCCGTGTCATGTCTTTAACCCACTTCAGCACTTTGATATTTCCTTGATTTCCCTTGATCCATTAGTTCTATACTGTCTTATTTTTTGTGTAAGACACATAATGCCACTGCAGAGCAATGTGAATATGTAAATATCTGCAAGGAACAGTGGTGTGCTGGTAAATAATTATTCATTATCACTATTTTTAATTCCAATTAAAGTCTATCAAAAGTAAAGTAATGAAACTATTTTATGAAATCAATCCTACCTCTTCGCCRCTGTACTGCTTCAAACAGTTAAGAAAATAATAAGTATTGGAAAGCCAAAAGGACAACATCTCAAAGTCTTCTGAATGTTCCTGAAAATGATAAGTAAAGAAGTCTTACTATGGTATTGTCTCATGAAGTGAATTTAATAACTAAAGATCATTACAGCATTGGTATAACAGAGCCTGCCTACAGAAGGAGCATAGAGCATCTGTAAGGTGCCACCTGAATAAATCCTGCTGTGCTTTCAGGCTAATGCACAGCAAAGATCCCTCTTCTGTTTGGTAAATACTGCTGAAGTATTTTGGTATGACAGACTGGCTAAATAATAAGCCTGAACAAACAGTTTAACAATTCCTATGGACAGTGTAGTGTACTGGAGGGCTTCCTGCAAAGAAGTGTGAGCAASACCTGCATTCACAAATGAAACTGAACTACATAGAAACACATTTCTAACTATGGTAAGTATGTCTTATTTTTGTTAGCTAAGTGAACACAAGCTTTTCTGATGGATAAACTGTGCTATAAATTTGCCTGTGAACAAACTATAGGCATTCTCTGTACACCATGCTCAGCTGCATAAACCATAGTCCATTCCTGCTGGTGCTACAAAGCATGTCTGGTGTTTCACTGCATTATAAATCCATAATAAAGCCTTCACAGAGCTGAATTTGTTATGCAGACAACAGGATAGCAATTTTTGTTTATAATTTAATTTTGTACACTGGCTGGCAATTTGACTTTAATCATTTGGGCTCTAGTGCTGCAGTACCAGATGACATGTAGAACTACACCAGCAGCCAAGCAGTGCAAAACCCCCTTCAGATTCCTCTACCTGCCTGCTGCCAGACATACCAACCTTCCTTTCTGTCCACCTGACTTTTAGAGCTGAAAGCAGAGGAGCACCTCACCTGATTAGCTACTCACTGTACAATGTAAAATACTTAAAACGATTTTGTCACAAGATCTTCAGATAAAAATAATTTATGTTCATGCATCCTGTGGATTCTGTGTTCAGCGCACCAGAACCTTACCTGGAGACTTTACAGGGATGCTACTAGAAACTTCAAAAAGTGTGTCACTAATGATTACCATTCCCTTATAGGAATACCAGGAAATGGAAGTGTTGGCATTCCCACCAGGTACTATGCAAACATCTTGTAAATGTTGTGTTAAAACAATCAGAAAGTATAGTACATTCAAACATCATTCCTACCTTAACAACCTGTTTGATACCATCAATGGTTACATTCATGAAAGACTTCAGCATGTCAGCATCGTTCAGGTAGTCTGCATACCTCACACACATGAACAGGATGTGAGCAGGAAGGCCGGGTATCATATTAACTACAACTCCACGTGGCTTTAAATCTGCATAAAGGACAGTCATCTGGTTGAGTATATAAAAATTCAATGATTCAATGTATCATTCTGAAAAAGCACCAGAGGTTCATTTCTGCAGTGACCAATCACTTGATAATAGATTTATTGATGAACTGCTTCTTTCTGGAGACTTCTGTAACAGTATTGCTCACATATGGGTATTAATTAAGTTTTCCTGAGAGGTAGGAGAGTATTGCAGCAAATTCTAAGGTCCAGCATGGGCTGTGCCAGGCAGGACAACTTCAAGAAGCAAATTATGTTTAACTACCCACTGGATGCCCCACCAAATTCTGGCATTGCTTAACGACATACCTTTGCTCACAAATATGTAAACATTCACAAGGCTGAAGGAAGTGATAAGAAAAGGTAGGTGTTGTTAATTTAATAATGGTACCAATGTACATAGAAAATTTGTCAAATTTACTATTAATAGTAAGCTAATGAAAAAAGCTGATTTGGCAGCAAGATTGATATTGTAAAGTAACTCGGATGAAAGACAACATTCTTTTACAGGAGAAAAATTAAGTACAGTTCCTTTCAGTGAAGAGAATGATATATAAAAGAACAGACAGGAGAGTAACCATCACAGGTGGATATAAGCACAGTGACTTACAGACTTAGTAGGTGACCAGGAAGAAAGTAAATTCAAGTCCCTGGTGTGCTCTTGAGATTTACAGCTTTAGAGGTGGACAAATAATAAGAAAGATAACAGAATCAGCATTATGTAGAGTCAGAGAGATGATTTTTACACAGATAAAGCACATCTGCACTTGAAATGTCTGGCAGTGGGAAGAGAGCAACATAGAGCCTCCAAATTGTATTGGGGGTAAGAGAATGAGGAGAAAGACAACTTTGAATGTAAGTGAAATGTGGTGCCTTGTAGTTTTTGTTACAAAGTTCTGAATATTGTTGATGACTTCCAAAATTTCAAGTTTTACTAAAATACCGAGGATCAGATTTTGAATGATCCTTTCTTCATCCTCTTTTTTGTACTCCAYCATTCCAATGTACTCTTTGGGCAAAGTTGGCACATGGGCTTCAGCTGTCAAACACAAAAGCACTGTTACTTCCAGGTTAATGGTTAAGCTAATGGTCATGTTAGAACAAACTATTGGAGAAAAGCAGTTTTCCCTGTAATGAAGAGAGTATGGGCCCTGTTCACACTGATGTTCTTAGCTTATGCTCCAAGCATTATGAGTTAAATGACATTTGTATTATTTATGAATAGTTTCATTGGATTCAGTGGAATTACTTGCATTAACAAGAAAAATAAACAGCAACAATACATCTCTACATTAGACACCTTTGCAGTGTTTTTAACACTATTCTATAGTGAAGAATTACTTTGTATATTAAGAGCTTTGTAGAGACTAACTTCATATCAGGAACCATCTGCCACTTGAAGGCTCASGGGAGGAGTTACTCATCTGATGTAAAACTAACCCTGTTGGCTCAGAGACAGTTTGTGGGAGGCTCTGTATTAACTCTTGTTGACAGAACCTTATGCCTCTGCCTTAATCTTTATCATATAGTCCAGGTCCCATATGTGCCTATTATTAACTGGGGGGAAAAAAATAAACAAACCAGGAAAGGACTTTTATATAACCTGTGTTGGTGATTCCCTGGCACATTTTTCTGAGGTTTTAAATTTCTAACCCCACCTCAAACTCCACCTTTTTAAAATATATTTTTCTTCAGACACTGAGGACTCAAAGCTACTAAACAAAAGAAATCACATAACAATATCTTACCTTTTTCAATAGTCTTGGTCAGAGTTTTGATCTGATCCTCCAATTTTTTTATTATTCTATCTTTCATGTCTAGTTTTTCTTCAAGATCCTGTAATAATCAAAGTCAGTGAGTTCAGAATAAACACAATTAAACAATATTTTCTACTGCTCCATGTTATTGCCAAAATTAAAGCATACTATGATGTGCTTTTACTTATATTTGGTGGAAGAAACACCTTCGTGTCTTTTTTTCTCAATCAACTAACTAAAGAAACATCTCATCCATACAAAAAAATCAGTATTTCATTCTTTTTATTCTGCATTTAAGGTACAGTTTCTTAATGACTATTTCATTTCCTCACCATGTTTTCCACAGTAAGTCGAGTTGTCACTTGCTTTATCTTGCTTTGTACTTCATCCTGGACTTCATCTTGCATCAAACCATTGCTCAGCCCCTCAATTTCTTGGGTTGCGTCCTTCAGATTCTCTTTTTCTTTTATATCCACCTCACTCTGGGCCTCATTAGTTCTAAAAAAAGGTAGGAAGTTTTGTCTCAATCTTTTGTGAAAGCACAGTCGTATCATACTTGTGCATTACCTATTAACTGCCAAGGCAAATCTCAGGTGGAATGCAATACATTTAAAAGTTTAAGTGACTCTGTTACTGCAGCTTATACTGACTATATTTCTTAAATTAAAAAAAAAAAAATTACCGTTTTTGTGTTCTATCCCGTTCCAGCTCGTAATGCAGCCGRTTTGACATCTCTTCCATTTTTTCAGCAATAAATAGCAGCAAAACCCAAAACAAAACAGAAACAACAAAATCAAAGTTATTTATTGTTCTATACTAGTATTCAATTTATCTTTCTTACACTCACAATTTTGTTTCATCTAATGAAACTGAACGACCTGCCAGATAATGTATCAGAGAAATATGTGACTACTCCGTACCACACAGAAAATTACATGGGATGAAGAATTTTGATCCTACTAACTTCTTGCAGTTGGCAGTAAAACTACTTGTAAATTTTAAATCAGTTGCCTAGGAAGACACTGCAGTTAGAGACTCCAAATCCTCAGCAAAGTATGCTGTCTTAAACTGAGAAGAACTTTCAAACAAGCAACCTCAGCAAGAACTTTTCATGCTGTCTCCCACTCTGAATTTTTCAGCACCCTCTGAAATCTACCTCATAGAGTATGCCTTATATTCCAAATCATCTTTACTTTCTATGATTGTTTCCAAAGGACATACTCCATTCCACATATTCTTAGCAGAGCCCTACTGAATACATTTGGAGACATCCAAACCATAGAACTGAATGACCTCAAAAAGGTAAAAACAGCACATACTTGCATGTATCTCATTCTTTAATGAGAGATGTAAATTAGACAACATGGTTTTTTTCATTTTGTTTCTTACATTTTACTAATAAGAAAGTACATAACAAAGCAAGGAAGTTTTCATGGAATATTGCTTCAGCTTTTAGAAGTTCAAATCCAGGGAATTCATCATGTTCATCTCAAACAAATGAAAGGCTGGGGACCATACTTGTACTTTACCTTTCAACTTTACAGTCTGCTCTTGAAGACGGTTTTCAAGATCTAATTTTTGATTTTCAAGTTCAGAAACTTGCTGTTTAAGATCTGGTATCACCTTTTAGAGAGAAAGGAGATTTGTGCATTTCAGCATCTTCCTTCTTTTCAAACTCCTGCAATAATTCCTATGCCACCCCACGACTTTCAACTGCAAACAGTCCAAACCAGAGCGACTCCTGCTGCCTGCCTGCCTGACTTACTTAACTTTTCTGGAGGCACTTGCTGCTGGCCACTCTTAAAAACTAAATAGTGAGCTAATCAAATTGTTGGACTGTCCCAGTACTACCATTGTTCTGTTTTAGTTTAAAAGAAATTACACCATGGCTTTAATTTCCCCAGCTCAATTAACAGTGGGAAAATCCTCAACATGCTATAAAGCAATTTAAAAAAAAAAAAAAATTGTAAATAACTTTTCCTTATATTTTCAATTTTTGTAACTCTGTTTTGAAAGCATTTCTTCAAGTATTTTTCAGAAAAATGATATGGATATGCTATCTTCTGGAATAACATCAGTTCCTTGTGTCAGGCAGTTTTGCACAGCCCCAGTTGTCAGACTCCCCAGCCATGCCTGTAGTGTCCTCGGTATGTTTTGGTATGTGTAGCTGCCCTCTGGTGGGAGAGCCTCAGAACTTTGAGGAGGCTTCTGAGAAAAATCTCAGATCAGGTTTATGCAAAAGAAAAGGGAAAAAGTCTCTGTGAGGCTGCCCCAGCAAGCTGTACACTCACACAATAAACTCGGCTGTCTCTCCTTACACACTACCCCAGCAGGCAGGGAAGAGCCTCATGGATGTGCCATCTCAGATGGCCCCATTTGTTTGAGCCTTGAGATTTCAAGGACGTGACCACAATACTTTGAGTGCCACAAACATATTTGGATTGTACTTCTACACCCTGACCTTACCAGATTTTCCGAAGTTAGCCTGCTCACTTCAAGTCGAATGCCATCATTTATGTCATTTTCCTCTCGGAATAATTTTTGTAGATGATTAATATCTTGACTAAGATGTTCAACTTTAAAGTTCAAACCTTCAATCTCCTTCTCATAYATTTCTTTCTGAGACTGGAAATGACTTTCCATTACTCTGTTAAAAAAAACAGGAGAAAGAACATGGCAGATGTAGACCGACCTTGCTGAAATGGGTCAAGTTTAATACAAAGTGAAAACAAAGTACTGTGATTAACACAGAGATATTCCATTACCTCACCTGTGCATTAAAGGAATTGAAAGTTATGCATGGTATCTGAGAGKAAACACATTTCCCTGACTGACACATACACATTTATCTCACTGGCTTAGTAAAAGTTTGTTCAACTGATTTTGAACTGCTCAGCCCATCATATAATGTAGTGGTTGTTCATTTCCTTAACAGAATTTCAGTATTGCACTGTCAAATTGGTTACTCACTGCTCTTTTGATTTATTTTCTAGATCACAGCTTGGAGTTATGGAAACACTGAAGAACTGAACTAACCTCGTGGCTTTTTTCAAGCCCTCATAAGCAAACCACAGTTCTCCATCCTCATTTAAGTGTTCCAAATCCTCTGTAGAAAGTCTAGAATACAAGGCAGAACCATTAGTGTGCAGGTGAACAAAATTCATTTCTTAAGCCTTTTTGAAGAGACCTCAGAACAAAATTACCTGCTTCTTACATCTTCAAAATCGTAACTTTCAAGAAGCTGCTTTGTAACTTCTGACATCTTCTCTGGAAAAAAACCCCATGAAGTTTATAAAATTAATTATAAAATTAATTATTTTCTCTGTACATTTTGCATCAAAATTTCAAGGCAAAGTTACATCTTTCTGGTCTGAATCTGGGCAACTCCTAGAGTTGTATAGATGATTTGTCATCTAGTTCTAGGTTACTACATTAAATGCTGCAAATACAAGTTTGCTCTATGACATTGCTGTCACTGAAAAAGGTTCACAATGGTAGTGATTCTTAAGTACCTTTTCCCAAAGAGAACCCAACTCAGCAAGTTATTTAAGCACATTTGATATTATTGGACATAGGACAAATGACAGGATGAATGAAAACCAGATGATGTATTGTTTCCACATTCTTGGGGCTTAACAAGATACTTGTTAAACTCTAAGTGAAGTTTAAATTCCAGGTGAAGTTTAAATAATTAGTATTGAGTTCTAAACACAAAGGAGAAATGTCTGAAACCAGAGTTTCATCGAAGGGGTACCCCAGATCTCAGTATGCAGTGATCACTTTGTACACTGTATGCATGTGTATTTGTATGAACAGAATGAAACCACCCTGGGATGGGAAAGAGAACTGGAACTTTGTCAGAGCTGACATGGAAGAGATCAGTTCTGGTTCACACTGTAGKTAGCAAGTTCTCTGCACTGTCTGGTGTGGCTTACCCCTCAGTTCTCGCTTCTGTGAGTGGGCCTGCTTTTCCACATCCAATTTTTGTGTCTGAAGCAGTTCGATTTCCTTTTGCAACTCGGGTATTTTCTGAATCAGACAGAAATCACAGACTGAGACAAGGAGTGAATGACCAGGCTGAGTATCAGTCAAATCATAAAGATAATTATAATTAAGAACAAGTTAATATGATAAAAGGCTTAAAATGAATTGTGTTTCAAGCATCTGGTTCTCAAGCATCAGAGCAGAACAGTAATGTGATGTACTGAAAAATTATGTGTTTGTGGCATGGAACTGAGTCCAAAAAAAATCTGACTTTACACACAAACACTATTTTCAGGCTCAGTTTATGAACTACATTTATGAAAAATGCCCTGAGAAACTAATACTTTTTCAGGAAAAAGAAGAAAAAAACATCCACACATTTAAATTTATAAATATTCAAGCACGATTACTCTTGAAAACATGCACTTATTTCTGCAATCAGTAACTTGCATTGTCTACTACATGAAAACAATGCAACTTAGTGRTGTATCAAATACACCTCATTAACTACAACTTCTAAAATTGCACTGGAGATAAAAAAAAATAGTGAAGAAAATCTGTAAAGAAAACAAGCACATTCTCTACTTGCTTTATCTAGCAAAGGATCCAAAATTAGGCACGTCATGCCTCACCTCTGCTTGTTTGGTAAGCTGTCCTACTTCCACTTTCAAGCCATCCTGAATGATAATTTCTTGCTGAATTTGTTGCTGTAGCTGAGTTTTTTCTTCTTTCAGAGTCTTAATTTCTCCCTTGAGCAATTCAATCTCCTTTTCATAGTCCTGCTTCTGATTTTGGAAATTTTTCTCAAGTATCCTAAAGAAGACAATGAAAAGGTAGTTTTATTCTTCTACATTCATAGTGGAAGAGTGGGCTTTGTTTTAGTTTTAATTTGAAGGATATGCTTCATTGAAGAAAACTTAAATGAACCATAATTACTTGAAAATGCTATCCTATGTCCTCAGAATCAATCTCCATAATGGATGATAATGGGAGGAGAATGTCCCTAGATTTCCCTACATGGTCCCAGTATCTGAACTATGAATTCAAGGCAAAACCTTTTTCCACTTAAAGGCTAATTATCTAACTCTGTAAGTTAGCCTACCTGAGCAGCTTTCCACTACAGCTATGGCCACAGTCAGCACTGAAGAAAAACACAGCAACAGAAAGCCCTGTGTCCTTCTCAGTAAAACACTGCAGGAAGCTTTCCATTTTCCAGTAGTCCCTGCTGGATTGGACTAGCTTCCAAAATAATACAGGTAACGAGCAAAGCAGAAAAACTAGCAAAAGAAGTCTTCTTAGTATAGCCTGAAGTTCTTGGCAGCTGAAATCAGACTGAGCAGGAGCACCACACAGCTTCCAGCCCTCAGGAACAGTGACTGATTGCTCTCCTCACACTTCAGAGAACAGCATTTCTCTGGCACCCAAGGTTCTCTGTCTGCTACTGGGAAAGAGTTATTGGGAAATAAACACTTGATCCAAGAAAAGCATGCTGCAAAGCAACAACTATTTGTTGATAAACAACAGAATTGTTACTGCAAATGAAATACTTAAGGGCAAAAAAAGTTCTTTCCCTTATATTTTTAACCACATGTCCTTTACAAACACCATCTTTGCCTCACGCTCAATCTTTCAATTCTGTCCTTTAATATTCACTTCACAGGAGTTCTGACTGGTATGGCCATCAGCTGCTCTTCCAGCCCTGACTGAATTCTGAGGATGTCTCCAAAGAAACCTTTATGATCAGAGTTGCCTTTCAATTCTCAGAAAGACCCAGGAAAAGACAGGAAACTGCAAAAGCAAGAACAGTCTCAGTATAATTTCCTGCATATGACTAACCCACAGACAAGCACATGCTTTTCCTAAACTCTACATGAAGTACCAGCATTAATGTCCAAGAACTTGGACAGATTCATAAGTGAGGTCAGCATAACATATTTGCAGCAGGAGAAAGGTAGGGAAAGTGAAAAATTGAATGCTGTTTCAAAGGAACAAAATTCAGATTACATACATTCGCTGATTTTCTTCTTTTTGCACATCATTGAAGAGTTGCTTCGTGAGGTCATCCATTTTCTCTGTCAAAAAGTATTTCGATATTTCAAAGACCTTCATGCAATTATGTACATTTATTAAAACAGCATGACCACAATGAGAAGTTTTGTTTTAATAAGTAATCCTTAACATATTTTCAGGCTGAAATTACTCACTCAAGTGACAAAAATTATCATAGTACATTTTGTAAGTAATGCTATAGAAACAAAAATGTTCTGAAACACCAAACTGTTATTCATCTAAAGTATACTTGATCTCATGTGCTTCCTGTGTCCTTTGAAATTAGATTCCTACAAGCAGTATATTAAAGGAATCAAGGATGAAGCTATACTTAGAAGGAATACATGTGCATGAGACAGGAAACATAACAGGAGGAGAGCTTTTGCTATTGAAAGCACAAATTTAATTTAATTATTAGGTAAAAAGCATTTGCACTACACATTCTAAGCAAGAGAAGATTAGTATCAACTTTCAATTTACTTCAAATTCAGCATTTATATTGCTTTTATTAGAACAAAAGTAATTTACTGTTGCTGAAAGCCTGATTTTACAACTTCACCCTCTATAACCCCTTTGAAACTCCCTTTAGTTATTGTACCTTTCATTTCCTCAGTTTTTTCATGGAGCTTTATTTCTAAGGTCTCTTTCTGTTCTTGTAATTCTTTATTCTGATTCTCAAGTTTTAAGATTTTCTGTACACACAAAAAGTAAGCATAATATACAAATTACAAAGGAGGAAGAAACAGGTCACAGAAGAGTTTACATTTTAACAAGCATATATGGACTCCTTTCCCTGCTGCCTCCCCCTCCCCCAAAAAAAGAATAGTTACCTAGCAACTCTCAAATCATGCATTTGATAAATCCAGTAACTGAAAACATTATTTAAAAAATACAAACACCTACATGGCAATTATAATTTACCTGTTCACTGTCCTCTTTATATTTTTTCCCTTTCTCTTCATATGTTCTCTTTTGAGCAGTTAATTTTTCAAGATCTGATTCGAGTTTCTGAATTGTATCCACGTCATTCATGTGAGCTGAAGCCAGATTGGTCAATCGTTCCAGCAAACCATGATTTTCTCTACTCTACAATGAGCAGGACAGGTTAAAAGAAAGCAGAAAAATGCACACCTGAAGCTGTTCCATAGAATTCTGACGGGAGCACCTGACCTACTTCTGCTCACCATCCCATATCAGTCATGATTATTTCAATCAAGGACTGTTTCCATCAATTAGCTTAACACTACCATTTTAAAGATGATTTGGCTGGTATGGCTCTCAAAAATAAGCTGCAAAATAATGTGGAATTCCCAAAAGTTTCAAAGTGTGTTGCACCACAGGTATCTCACACATCCTAACACAAGTAACCCCATACAGAGACTGGATGGACTTAAGAAACAGTGAAAAAAAAAGTTCATTGCAGACTCCTCTCCTTTGCATAACCAACCCAAAAGTACAAGAAAACCCTAGATGATTCCCTCTACCCTGGATGTAGAAAGCCTAGTAGTTTGTTACAAAGGACCATACCCCTTACATATTCTCCTGTCTTCTCAAGACACATACAGATATTTTAATTCAACGTCTTTGACTAGAACAGACACGATAAAAAAATTAGTACAGATCATAAACTGACTGCTTTCCCTCACCTGCTCCTCTATCTTTTTCTGCAGTTGCTGGACTCTGTATGAAAGCTGGATATTCAACACAAACCGCCGAATATTCTGGAATCTGCGCCTGGCAAGCCACGCACGGGCGTATTTCTGAAGGATCACAGCCTTCTGTTCTTCACGCAGCTTTAAAACAAAACATTGACATCTCTCTGTAATTATCTATAGCTTAATCCACGTCAATTATAATGGTCTGTGAGTCTACATACACTGGTGAGGACAATGCATCTCATGGAAATACCAAAATACTGAAATATCCACACACATTTGAGCCACTGTAGTAATCACAGTAAATGATTTACATCCAGTATTAACCAGACAGAGTTCTTGGTAAAAAAAACCCAAACAATATAAAAATAGAGCAGAACTTACGAGAACCAGGACATGCAAAAGATAAAGTATTAGGGATAATTGCCCTTGTCTCCATCTTTCTTACAGAGCACGAGCTGTTTCCAGTTACTRAAATAAAATTTTTGATAGGTTGTACCTTCCGATACTTTTTTCTTGCTAGAAATCCTCTTGTGTAAGCTTGTATTGTTACAGCAGCCACGTGGATGAGCTGGCAAAGTCTGCGGACCAGGTAACCCCGACAGTACTTCTGAATAACTATAGCTGCCCATGTTTCCTTCAGATTTCTTGCAGTTATAGCTTGCCTTAATTCAAAACACAATTATATTTATTTAGGTCACATTAGATTTCTCATGCTCATTCCCTCAGTCAAATTACACACACACACAAAAATAGATAAGATATTGAAAACAGGCATCTGCTGCCAAAAATAAAGCTTTCTCTTCAGCCAAAGTGAAAGAGAGGGAGAAATCTGTCCACAAGCAGTTGTTCTGATGGTCTCTTTCTGAGAACCTCCAAGCCTACATAGAGGTGTCTTTCAGTCTGTTTTGTGAATGGTGCAGCTTCTTTGCTGCATAAATCCTTGCAATAATTTGTATGTACTAATTTGTAGACCTCYGATTTATTTTTGCCTCTGAAGCTCAGCAGAAAGCCCAATACAACTGAGTCACACATTATCAGCTAAGGACTAAGCTTACAGGCAGAGAGGCCTCTAGGCAATCTGGCACTGGAAACCTGTTAGAGTACTTTCTTCACATCAGCCGCATAACTTGAACACTTTCAAGTTCATGATTACAATGAAGAGGAAATGGAACTACAACCTCAATTGCTSTGTCATAAAAAATGCACTTTGGGCATTAGCCAGACCTCCTGTGTGCCTTCAGACACAGCAGAAGAGCCGAGGCGCCGGTCAGCCGAGCGTACCTGACGGTGCGCTGCCCGCGGAAGTACTGCTGGACGGTCAGAGCTGCCTTCCTCACGCTCAGGAACCTCCTGCGCTGCAGCCAGCCCCGCACGCGCGTCTGGATCAGGATGCACGCCCGCCTCAGCTTGTCTGAGCGCAGCTTCTCCAAGTAGGCAACCTGGCCCGCTCTGAAAAAGATTTTTGTTCTCCCAAACTGGTATTGGTTATGATCCTGAAAAAGAAAACAGTAGGTGTATTGAGTTTTTAGTTTAGATAGTCTCTCCCTCTCATAAATTGTCACTTCAGGCAAGCTCTTCTTCAAGACGTGATCTTGCTAAATAAGAATATCCTCTCTGTCTTCTCTGTAGATAGGAGTATGTGGGAAGGGAAGGGAAGGCAGAGAAGATCCACTTAGCAGGAAAGACACAGAGAATTACACCAAAAGTTGTGCACTAGTGACCTAAAATTGAAAGGAGGCTCTGGACTTATCATCAAGGCCTTAAAAGCAACTTCTTCACCACCTCCTACATGTCTGGTTCCATGGGCTCAGCACTACCTTTTGATGCACATGTCTGGCCTTGAACCAACAAGCTGTGTGAGCAAAAACTCGGKGTGAAGCTGCTTTTAAATTCCATCTCTCACCCTTGGTCTGTGCCAGAGCTGTTTAACAAGTGTGTCTGTGTTTGGCCTTACACCTCCCTGACTGAACTCAGTTCTGACACGCTGGCTTGACTGGGATCAGCCTCACCACTACAGGCTCATCTAACAGATAGGAGCAACATGCAAAATAGCTCATTTTTAGAACAGTTCTCCAATATGCTGCATTCCACTATCAAAATCCCCCTTGTGCTTGTAAAACTTGACAAGTGTATAAATATAGAATATCTTCCATTTTGCAAGTGACAATATAAAGCACAAAGTGGTTAAATGTTGTCTATGGTCACATCATGACTTGTCACAGCACAAGGTTAGTGACCCGCAAGCCTACGTACAGCACAGTAAATCAGGAAAAACAGCAATAATGTAAACACCTTTCCTATCTGAGGAGAGCTACTACTCGTGGCAAAAGAGACCTTTTATTACTAATAATTGCTGTAATGCATCTATCGGTTGGTGCAGATAACTAACCTGGATTAGCCGCTGCAAAACAATCTTGCAAATCTGTTTCTTGTCGTTTATGGAGAGTTCCTGCTGCGTCATGAGAATGCTGTAACGGCTGAAAAACTCGATGTAAGTCCACCTGGAAAATTAAAAGTTAAAACAATTGATTTCATTTAACAGACAACTAACTATTTTTTGACCCGGGGAGGCTCACTGCTGTCCCTACCTGGATGGGTAGCTCTGTGCACTAATTCGAATAGTTTCCAAAACACCACATGCTCGCAGCTGCTGAGCAACTCTTTTTGAATCAAACCTAAAAAAAAGAAGTGTTATATTTTACATTTTTGCTGGGTTTGGCATGCTGTACTAATTTGAACTATTCTACTAACTGGATTTGTTTTATGCTCATASGACACAAAGCTCCCTACTCTTTATAMGGTGTCTTTTTTTTTTTTTTTTAGTATGTGATATGGAGTTTCTGAGCCTTCTGTTTCTTTCTCAAAACCAAAGGAAGATTGTATTTATTTCTCTCTTGAAAATTCCTGTTTGCTTTCAGTGACAATTCCTTTCAACAAGTGGTAAAGAATAGTTCCACTCTCCACACAAAACGTACACAGAAATAAACCCCCTCAGCAATCCATTACGAAGAAACTCTCTCTCTAGGTGCTCTTTAGCCCGTTCATTATGAATAGGATTTACTCATTAATATCTGGGTTTAAAATTATGAACACAAGGCATGGAAAGGCCCTTTCCAGTTCTGGACCAGAGCTGATATGCCCACAGAGCACACCACCAGTGTCAACCCAGTACCAGCTAAGAGATCCCTGGGGCTGACAGCTGACTACACTGTTCTTTCAAAAGCTTATGGTGTGCTCTTCTAGTCTAATTCTGACATGTTTTTACATTATCCAAGCTATTTCTGCCCTCACTGCTATTACACAGAACCATGAGAGCTCACTGCCGTCATAGTGATAATTGTGTCATTAGTAACAGGTTTTCCATGGAAAGATTTTGTCTGGCTTCAAGAAAACCAACTAACATACTCAAAAGATTTAATTTAGAATCAAAGTTGGCCTCTTCCCTCCTACTCACATATGATAAAAGCTTTAATTTTGCTTGTCACTGCACTGCCTTCCAGCTGAAAGTTGTACAACAAAYCAGAGTGCTTCCACAGGTCTGCCCACAAAAGAGACCAACATCTGCATCAAGGTTAACTCCTACTCACAGGGTAGTGGTTATCAGCCTGGTCTTAGGAATTATGAAAATTATCTGCCACATGTGATTGTATTATAACATTAAAATGACATAAAATTTTGGGAAAAATCCGAGGCTATGTTCAACTCTGTTCACACGTTTTCTGACTTCTAAAACTCTTTTAAATATTTCTGCTGACAAAAGGGAAGTTCACAAAGAAAATGGCAGAGTTTTTAATTCTCTGAACATGAACTGGGGTTAATCCATAGTATAAGGGCAAACACACCTATACAAAATATCCATCAACTTAAACCAAAGGTGGACAATCTTTACCCTAAAAATGTTCTGACAAATACACAAACACTAGTATCTAACTTGAAAAATACTAGGTTAAAGAATTTTTAAGGTAACAATAGCTATACTTAATTATTCTATTTTTGTAGGAAGATGATTTTTTTTTTTAGTTCAGCTATCCTGAAAGGAAATATCTGTTCTGTATGGGAAGTTTCTCAACAATAAAAATTTAGCTTGCTGACAGGCAGCAACAGCGAAATAGTAAAACACAGCTCAACACCACTAACATACTTACTCAAAAGGCAACTTCTCATCGTTTGGCTTTATGCATCTCACATAATGAGGAGTGGTTGCATTGAGTGTCCCCATAAGTAAAGACAAAGAATTCCGGAACTAAAAAATACCAGACACAACAGTTTTGCTAATGAAACATTTCCAGCTAAGTAAAAAGTCAAATCTTAGTCTTTTAATTACTTAATTAGGTTTTGGCTGGACACTGGGAGATATTCTTAGTGTTTAGACCTGAAACACAGGAAACTTAACAGTCTGGCTGTACCGCACAGTCTCCTGCATATAAATTAAACACACCTACTTTCTTCCAGACCTGGAGCACTGCTCTGTGGCTCTCCTGAAAAGTGGACAGTCCCCYATGAACAGTACCAGCATCCAGTCTCAGCCTCAGGCTGCCCAGTGCTGCCCAGAAAGCACAAGCAGCCCAGCACAGCAGGCGTGTGCAGTACCTTGCTGCCAACAGTCGTCCGCAGCTCTTTGCTGGGTGATTTCGGAACGGGCCTGGCAGATTTGACGYTTATAGTTGAACTGAAAGGTGAAGCGGACACTGGACTGTCTTGGAAAAAATTTGCACACAGATGAAACTARAAGTGTGGTGAAAGAATCAGAGTTAAATACTGTGTAACTGCAGCAACATTTAAATAAAAATTACACTTACTATAATGTAAAATGCAAACCCCTTAATACTTAGGCCAGATATTGCAGGACTTGGAACTGGGYATTTAAGCCACAAACAATCGAAGAAAGAGTTGCAGTGATTCTAAGTCTATTGTGAAGCACTTACACACTTCACACACAAAACTCAACAGCTGTGAAGGCAGCCTGCAAAAGCTATTTCAATATGAGTAAATATGGACATAAACACAGAGCAGGGTTAAAAATAAGACCACTTAAGGCTATATTTGCACAATATGCAATTTAAATTAAGAATATATGTTCAGGTCAGATGAAGCTAGCTTGTTAAGAGTAATCCTGAAGTCTCAAGGCTGTAGACTCAAAACGACAGGGCCTTGCAGCAGATGGGAAGTGGCAGGCACACATAAGACACCTGGTGTTTTCCTTGCCCTGGCATTCTCTTAATCTCTTTTGAAGAATAAACAAAGGCAGTTGTTAATGATAAACTACCATCAAAGCTGCATGTAATGACTATAGAAAAAAAAAGTTTTTCAGTTACAAGGATTACAAAATGCTCTTCAAGGGAGGAATTAAAAAAAAACCCCAACGTAACTAGCAAAGTAAATGCACATATATGAATAAATTGAACACTGTGTTTTTTCATTTTGTATATTCTTCTGATGTTAAAAATAGACACTCATATAAAATTTATAAAAATTAAGATTAAATTAATTGATTCAACCTATTGAAAAATCTATCAGAAAAAATATTTTAAAAACAGATCTGAATTAAGTCCAATAAAATCAGGTATTCAGAAAATTAATCATTACTGTTTGTTTACAAACCTTGCTGTCCTTCAAGATTTCAATCAATACTTCATGTACTGTATCYCTGTTTTTTTCCAGAAATCCTTCACATTTATATTCTACCTGTGCAAACAGGTGAAATCATTAACTTTTCAACAACACATGAACAGTTGGTGAAACAATAAATTTTACTCTCTCAGCTGTGGTAGCCAAGAGCTCTTTATTASTCTTAAACTTGATGGCTGAAACTCTGCTTTTCCCAGTTCCATTATCTTGAGGTTACATATATGCATGCTGCAAATTTAGAAGCAGGACAAACTGCCAGAATCCACTATCAACTGCAATTTCCTTCTGCCTTCATTAGCAATTTCTTTCCTCCTTTCTTCATTATTCTATGATTTCAAATCAAAACACTGGTAAGGAATACTACATCTGAAATGTAAACAACTGAGACTAAAATGTGTATGGCTACAATTGCAATTGTTCTATTTATGCATTCTATTCTTTTTCTGCTTTTTTATCTTGATGATTAATTTTTTTACTCTCAAATTCATTATCTTAAGCCCTTCTTGCATTTAAATACAGACAGTATTACCAATAAATAAATAGCAAAATATATTAAAGATCAATTTTATAGAAGTTCCAAACAAGTGTGGTTAATATTTTCTATTTCCTACATTTGTTTCTTTTCTGAATGAGCTACTGCTAGAAACATGGGGAAACAATAATGGGTTGTTTACACTCTACCTTATCAGCAAAGTGTTGAATGATGAAAGAAGTGTTTGACATCCTTGGCTTTTCAAAGAGTGCGTTTTTATTGACAAAATTATTATAGAGCTTTTGAAGCCAGTTTTCATCTTTTCCGTGAGGTAACTGCAAGAAATGAGAAGGGCAATCTCTTTAACAAGCTCAGTTGGACTGTTAAGAGCAACAAAACTGTTACTATCAATAAATACTCTGAATAAAACATCTTCAGTGAATTACGAGGCCCGATAACAACCAGTTTTTGTCTCTTCAGACAAGCCAGTGGCTCCCTGTAGCAAATCGTTTTAGGAAAGAARGTTGTATTAATACACAAATTTTTGTATCAAAATTAGTGATTCATGGAATAACTTAATTGAAAAAATATTGGTGGAAGAGACCCCCGGAGACTGAGTAGTCCAAATTCCTGCTTGGAGCAAGACCACCAAGCTGCTGTTTGAACTCAAATCCAGAAAGTATAAAAGGCTGAGGATCCCACTGCATTTCTGCTTAACCTSTCCTAGTACTGTACCACCCCCACAGTGAGGAACTCCACTTGCTGGGTTACTTCTAGATAAGAATTCAGGTTCTTAATTCTGTAAGAGAGAAACAGACTGAAGTGGCTTACAACTAAAATAACCAAATAGAAGGCAAACATTAATGTTCCTTTTATGAAGAAAATGCTCTATTTACCATTTAAAAGGGCAAAACAGGGATTAATAACCCAACTTCTAAAAACCTATATAGTTTTTTCTGTGAGCTCTAAATGCAAGAATCTTTAAATTACCAAGCACTCTTCATCCAGAAGTTCTAAAATTCCCATTTTAGCTTCAATAAGGTCAATGACAGGCTGGTTGTCATAGAAGTCTATTAAAGTCCATGGGATATCTTCCTTCATATATTCTTCTTGTTCAAGTTTAAAGACATGCTGGATATGCAAAAGTTATGAAAATATAAAGAAGGTTACAATTAAGGAAGAAAATAAATACAGTGTGTGCACATGCATAGCTGTATACATAAGATAGAAAAAAAATTACATTTTGGAGTATATTACATGTCTGTTGTAAGAAAACTCACTCAGAAATTTTCATTTTTATGTATGTGTACCTATGTTTACATATAAAAATAAAATATTTTCATTTATTACTGCGTAGTCATTATCCATAAATATCCATTACTCAAGCACAAATAGCATTTACTAATATCCATTACTGATAATCTCAAAACAAAAGCAAAATACGATACAGAACTAACAAAAAAAGAGAACATACCAGGTTAAATTGCTGCTGTAGTTTTTCATTGGCATAATTGATACAAAATTGTTCAAAACTGTTCACATCAAATGTTTCAAATCTGAAACACAATTCAAATAAGAAAAAAAATCCTCTTGACATCAAAACCAAATGGTAACATCCCCTGAGAGACTTTGGAGCTATCCAAATGTTTCTAAGAAAACTAACTAACCATAAGACTAATTAAGATGTTAAGGCATTTCAAAACTTCTCTAGAAGTTCATGTTACCAGACATAACAAAGCTAAAATATCCAGAGTTAATTCTAAACGTCACATATCAAAAGTTAAATTTAAATCTCATTCACAAAAAAATACGAATATTTATAGTAGCTGAACATTTCCACTAATCTGGATGCTAAAGAACTTACATGACCTTTTAGTAAAACAAGACCCTCCAAATTCATTGCCAACACACAAATGCTTCTTTTATCTACTCAAAAGAAAAGACACTCCGTTTCCAGAGACATTCTTACCCATAAATATCCAAAACACCAATGAAAGTATGTTGTTTGCCAGGGAACTGCAAAGCTTGGTTAATTCTTTCCACAATAAAGTCAAATAAATGAGAGTAGATCTTCTTTGCCAGGGCGTCCCTGGCATTGACAGCCTGGGCTCTCGTCATTGGCTTTATGACAGTCTCTGAGGTCGTGACAATCTTTCGGTGGCACAACCACTGGGCCATTTTGTCACCGTTTAAATCCAGAAGTTCACAGAATATACCGAGATGTTTATCTTCCATCTTTAAAGAAGATAGATAAATATTATTAGGTTACATTTAATACTTTAACTGTTGTCTAGACAGTGAAATCCTTGCACCACTGGCATCAAACTATGACTTTTATTTTTAGATAAGCAAGGGGCTKTGTTTACTTCTTTGTCTGGCAAAATATCAAGATGAGCTAAAGCAAATAATACCGGATAAATCTCCTGATGTAGGAGAGAAAAACTTGGACCGGATGAGATGCATTGAATTAAGACACTGAAAGAAAGTACTTTAGTCTATGTTTAGGTGGTTTTGCGTTTTTAGACTTGCATAGCTTGCTGGGACACATTCTGAGCAGCTTTGATTATGCTCTGTGTCCTGTATCCTGCAGAGAGTCCCAAAGTGGCTTTTCCAACAGCTGTGGATCGATTGGATACGGGGTTCTCTTGGCCACATTTTACCTTTTGTTAAGACTTTCTGAACCTGGTCACAGAACAGCATCTGTGTGAACACTTGCTGTGATTCCATACAGATGGAGATGGAGAAATCAATCAAGTTTAGTACAGCAGATTTAATGCTGCTCTGAGCCCCAGATATGAGAGAAACTTCTGCCATAGAATAGAATAGAAAATGTTGGTATCTGAGCGAGCTACTTCCTTACACTGATGGATGATCTTTCATCTCCAACAGCTGCTATTTCCACATTGCCCAAGTGCAGGATTGCTGCCAGCATTTTAAAAACATCCATCTGAAAATCCCCCTTCAGACCTAAGAAAACATTGCTTGGTTATTTGAAATACTCAGAAACAGTACAATTAATTAAAACAGAACAATGCTGGATGACTTGCTTTGTTGTGCAGCCAAGAACTGTACAGCATCTCTGCAGAGCRCTATGCAAATCCTTGGTTCTGCCAATTTTCTGCCTGTCTGACCRGATGAAAGATTAGGCATAAGTTCCTGTACCTCCCCAAGTGCCACCTCAAGTCTGATTTAGCTTTTACATAAGCCATACAGGGGCAAAGAAGCTTCCAATTCCACTTCTGTCACAGCATGTGAGTTTAAGGGCCAAGAAAACTCCAGCCCTCAGTGACCAGAAACACTCAACACCAGTAACACCAATCACTGATTGCTCCTGGCCAGTACTTCTTGAACAGACCAACACCACAATGGACATGCTATGAAATAAATTACTTTGGTAATTACTACTGAAGTTTTGGATACTTCAGAAACAATCCACCTTTGCCCATTTCAGGAAAAAAAAAAATCTATTGAAAATGGATCCCCAAGAATTTACCCAGTAAGGCAAATGTCTTCTGAGTCTCCACCATATTTGCTCTGTCATCAACTCCTTCTATTACAGTGCTGCCACCCATTCGTGTGTAGTTAAATTCTTCTGCACTTCCTGTAGATAAGAAGCAAAGTCTGTATTCCTGCAAAATGAAGGACTAGAGACAGCCACTTGTTAAAACTCTTASAACACCAAAAAATTAAAAGATGCTGTCAGATGACAGCTTTTCAGTGATGAGCTGGAGGTCCTCTTTTTCAGAGGAAAATCCATGTGCCCAACTCAGTTAAGATGACACAAATTATTGTTTATAATTCCTAGAAATTTTAGTACTTCATCTAATAAACAAAGAGGAAAGGAGACTGAGTAAACATACACCTAAGGTCTGGTTCTCCCAGATTCTCTGTAGCTAAATGAGTCAAGTCCCTAAACAGTCTGGCATCTGTCACTACAGAAAGTATGAGAGTAAGATTTTCAAAGACACTTAGATACTTGATTGTGCACTATTTGAGTTACTAGGTATTTGCTACCAAGTTCAAAACCAGCAGGATTAACAGCTAAATGACTTAAAAATGCAGGTTCTGTTCTAAGGCTGTGAGATTTATGCTGTAAAGCACTAAACATCCTAGCGTTTGAAAACCCAACCTTGAAATACTGCTCTGCAAAAGTGAAGAGTAGGGTATTTTCTTGAGACCTACCCAATTTAAGATGTTTATATTCAGGTTGCATAGCAGATGCACACAACTGATAAAATATGTGGTAGTTTCTCTCATTCTCTGACTGTAAAATAAAGCAAAGAGTAACATTACAGAAAAAAATAATTAACAACAAAATTAAGAAACAAACAGAAAAACATTTGATATTCAACACTATTCTAAAGTGATAATGATACCTGAAGACTAAATTCTGCTGCAACATAATTTAGCAAAGAAATKGCTCAATATTAAAATGGCACATCTTAGACTTCAGCAAGAGCTTTGAAAGTGACACATTAAGTATGCTTTATTTTCATTGCCAATATGCTGAGTTCTTTTCCCAAGGATGTCAATAATTCCTTCAGTTTGAACAACCATCTGCTAATAAGAACTGTCAAATACTGTAACAAAAAACTGTGTAGGAGTGCCAACTGCAACACTGCCCTGTGGTAACTCAAAAAACTCCCCATTTCCAAACCATCCTTCAGGCACAAGACATATAAAAATATTTTTCAGTATACTTAAAAAGTTACAATACTACTAAAAAAGAAACCTTTGTAAAAACAGTTTTATAAAATTAAAGGCCTTCTTTAGTGTATTATCACAGTTATGCCCTGACACTCATGTAGTGAGTCCCATGAAATAAGCCCTGGCCTTATAAATTTTTGTCCCTGAGATGCATCATTCACTTAACATAAGGAAGAACATGGAATAAAATAGCTTCTTATCATAAATAATATTAGCTCCTGTTAAAAAATAAATCAAATGTTAATCAGACACACTATTCAGAACATCCCATAATATTTTCTATGTAAAACTAGTAAGGTATAGTGCATTAGTAGCTATATTGACATTGACTAYTTTAAACTTTCTTTTACCCACCTGAAAGACAACTCTGGATTTCTCAAGGAGGTATGTTCTCATGTTAGCTCCAATGATTTGGTAACTCTGATCAAAACTGATTTCAGTGTATTTTCCAAAGCGACTGCTGTTATCATTCCGTGTGGTTTTTGCATTGCCCACAGCCTACGAAAATTATAAACGTTTACGATTTTATTTACTCACATTTCTGATAAGAATAACTATGCCAAAACTTGACTCAACTACAAGTTTCTAAAATCAAGGGTGCTGAGGGATCAATCTCGGCATTGAGCTGTGTTACTTAAATTTTGAGGCCCMAAATTGAAGACAAGTGTCAAGTCAATGCAACATAAACAGAGAATTAGATAAAGCATGTTCTTCCACACGAAGGAACCTTAACCAGTTTCGATTCCAATTAATAAAAACAAAAAACTTGTTCAATATTGTTATATTGTCATCTAATTAGGTGGTCAAACAACACTCTGGAGGCAAACTGRTGCCTCCAAAGGGCCACTGGTAAATCAGACAGGACTGGGGTGTTCCTGAATCTGACTACCTCTTTCCATCACTAACATGCAGAGGTTGAACTTCTAATTCAGATATCCAACTCAAGTGGATAAAGCATCCCTAAAGATTTCAAACAAAGCTTCCCAGCAGCTTTCAGAATTCTTTCCTTGTTGAGTACAGACCTGACAAGACACTCTCAGAAACTCACCTCAGTTATTGGATTGGATGCCAATACTTTATCCTCCACATGTGCATTGCTGCTTGACTTACTCACAGTGGCAAAGTATCTCATAGTATACCTTGCAGACACAGTCTTTCCAGCTCCTGATTCTCCACTGACTATAATAGACTGATTTTTGTTATTTCTAAAAGCAAATAATCAGACAGTTTAAGTCAGACATGTCTAAAGTGCATGTATAAATGTAGGAAGCACACGTATGAAACAACATTTGAAACCACAGCTGTGCTCAACTCTCCTATATCAGTTCTATCTTTCATCTATTCTTCTCTTACTCCTCTTCAGGTATAAGCTCTCAGTTGACGTCATTGCTATTTACTGAGCTAAGCCAGTGTGTTACCCCTCATCAAGAATGAAAATCGTTATGAGTTCTAGAAATTCCTTAGCTGGTTAAGGAATTCCTTCTCCTCTAATTAAGCTACGCATTCAAAGTTATTCTTAATAGCCAAGTGGCACATACACAGTTAAATTAAACGACAATTAACACTGAGACAGCCACTAGACTTCAAGTGTTATTTATGGACATTAAATAACATACTGAACCTTGCCATTTGCTTGTATGCTTCTTCTGCCACAGCAAATACATGTGGATCCATGTCCCCCATGTTCTGCCCACTATATGCATGGATAATTGCATCTCCATATATTGGCAACTGCTTATAGGGGTTTATTGCAACCAGAATTATTCCTACAACCAAGTGCACAAAACAAAAATAAGAYACAGGTTAGTTATATGGGATGCCTGCTTTTGGTAGCAACAGTTAAACTAATACAAAGTAGCAATATTTTCTAAACTAGGGAGGGGAYACCAATAAACAAGTCTATACTCAGATATAAAACCAGTTACCATGAACTACTGAGGAAAACGTTACACACATCATACTGCAAACTAAACCAAGATTAAATTCTTTTTTTTAAAGATTTTTTTAAAACTTTTCATTTTACTTTGCTTACCACTATATGTGTAGATAAGCTTAGACTCCACAAAACGAATTTTAAGATTGTGTAGAACAGCTGGTTCGTGGAGATAACTGAGTGCAGTGAGATCATTTTCACCAACAAGTATGTCAGGATTTCGTAGTGGTGGCAAAGCAGCTGGATCAACTGGGTAATTCAGTTCCTGTCAACAAAAATTTSTTGAAATATCATAAAATGCATCATGTTTGCATAAACAGAAACTCATGTACCTTTACGTGAAGTTAAAGAGTTGATGGAGCCCTGTCTGATCTTCTATTTCATTAATTCTATACATCCCACTGAACTTGGGGGACTTGGAGCCCTTTGTTGCTTATGAAAAAGAAAGCCTCATTTTCTTTATTTACAATATYTTGTATTGAAATTTGTAAAAACAAGAAACTTGTTTAGGTCTCTAAAACAATATGTATTTCAAGTACAGATGAGAATAGTAGATCAGCCGCAACTGATGAAAGCAAAGACCTGGTCAGAACTCAAGTCAGCTCTGTAACTATCCGTACTTGCAACCCCTCCGTTTTCTCTACACAAAGTTTAAAACTCTCTTCTGTTTCATTCAACAAATCCATTTGATCATACATTTAATACTTGTCTTCATGCAACAGGAACGCAGAAATACAAAAATACTTTCAAAGTATTAAATCTGTAAAGAACTTGGATACCAAAATTAACAGATCTTACATAAAGCAACAAACTTTGGGGAAAAAAAAGCAACAGCCTGGCTCTGAGAGAGATAACTACGCCTGCCTTGCACTTCTGATTTCCTTCAACTTAAGATGAGTTTCAGGGCTTGTTTCAAAAGTGATCTTTGAGGTATGTGCTCTGTATCAATGTTTTACAGATAGTAGAATTGCACTCCCCGTATTTTTGGGTAGCAGTTGCTTACTGTATACATTTCAATATGATAAAAAAATAAAATATGTACATATTATTTAGATCCCATAATGGTGAGTCCTRTGTTTCTACATAAATGTAGCTCAGCAAAACCCACAATAATTCAGGCTTTTCTCCTTACAGTTCCATCTTCTAACTGCACATGGAGGAAGTGGTCTCCAGCTTTGTAGTTTTTTGTGATTTCTGCAGACTGCCAAACTTCTTTGTTATCAGGGATCCAAACCCTATTGTACTGCAAGAGAAAAACAAGATAACAGTTAGCTTAGCTACTATCATAATACCAGAGTAGCATGAAAAAATACTTCTCAAACATCAAGTGCAACCTAAAAGTTGAAGTGGATGCCAGGACTTTTTGGGATTATTATTAGCTCTGTACAATGAGATGGACGTATTTTCATGTTTTTGTTATTTTTCATGAAAGAATAAAAAAAGAAAGCAGGCTCATTAATCTCAGACATGCATGTTCTGCTTCTGCTCAGTGTGAAGTCTGCAGAACGACACAGAGTGCAGGAAGGTGAACAAGGGCAAGACTGTTGCCAGGCTCTTCAAATCCTCTAACACCGACCAAAGAACAAAATACACTTGAGGTAGAGACCTGATTTCTAGGAGATTTCAAATAAGCAAGTACYAGAGAAAGCATCTCATTTACCAGAATTCAGACAGTCACTTCCCTGAATTCACATACAGGACACTGAACTTAGAATGCATTTTGCCATAGGCACATTGCCATWCCCAAGAAAGATTCGGCACAGTTCCCTTTCTTTTAATGGGACTGAAGTGCRACCTCCAAACATCTTTCCCTGCTCTAGGACAAACTTCAAAGACTACTGGCAGGTTTCTTTCTTTACAAGCAATCAGCTGGCTTAGTTTAGTTCAGTTTCAGCAAGGTATCTTTAGCCTTCTGAAGCATAAATATTTGAAGAAAACATTTGAATGTAAATTACACTGTTTGAACCATCTTGTTCTCCTATGCTGAAGTTAAAACGCTGAAGCAAAAGCAACCTCTTCTGCCTGAGAAGCTATTGGAAACAGCATTCCTTAAAAGGATATAACACAGCTGGAAACCTCAGAAAGTAGGGAATTACTTTACTGATGTGGAGTGTGTCCATCTCATCCTGACAGGGTTTGACAAAGCAACAACACCTGTCCATACTTACACAAGAAACCATGATGTATTATCTTTCAGCATCTTTCTGTTTTGATAGCCAGAACCCTTCCTTTCATTCCCTTACCCAAGCTATATTCATGGTCAGTTTAAACAAGCTGTTTAAATAAACCTGTGAGAACTGCTGCAGCTGCTTACTTGAAAAATTAACATTAATCGAGGATTTCATGGAGTGTTAGCAGACCCACAGATACCTTGGGGACTTGTATTCCTTCTCATTTCGGTGCTGCAACTGTTGGTTTTSGCACAAATGACTTTTTTCCTCTCTAAGTTGGAAGAAATCTTGGAAGCTCCAGTGGATCCTCAGAACTTGAGGGTCTCTGCCCCAAGAACTCCACTGAACGCTGGTGGGTGCCTACAGAGGTGCCTACAAAGTGCACTGTACAGCAGCAGCTTTTCTAATTCTAATCCCCAAGGATCAACACCAAACAATGTAGGGTGAGAGGGACTTGCACAAGGACATCCTGTGAGYTAGCTTGTGCTGCTCAGTGACTTCTCCACCTGAGTTTTCAGTATCTCTAAGAAGAGACTGTCCTTTCTAGTCAGTCACACGCCAGGGGATGAACACCCATCCAGACCTCAGCTGCTTCCATGACACCTCTTTGGTGATGCTTTCAGCATGATGGTGTTTTATCACAGAATATCTAAAATCACAAACATATGTCCTAAACAACCCCAAACCACTACAATCACAATGTTTTCATCTATCTGACCAAGGGAACAAAAGCCCAGATCCACAAGTGTCTATTCAATAACCAAATGAAAGACAGGGATAAATTATTTAGAGCTTTCATGTGTATCTAAGTATAAATTATTTGTGTCATTCCTACATTATGTGGACTTCCTGGCTTAAAAAATTGCCTGCTTAATTGAATTCTTTATCTGCTGTTATTCTATGTGAGTTTGAATATCACCACCAAACAGCCCCAGGGTCACACAGCATGTTCCCATGTAAGAAGGTGAACTGCACTAGGTCACAGACGAGAAAGGGAGGGAGAAGAATGTGATAACAGCACTGATTCTTCAGGAAAAACCCCTGGAGTTGCAGGAGCCTCCACTGGCAAATGCACTCAGCCTGCAGAGTTGGCTGTCTCCAAACCCTGCCTCGCAGGTAAAYAGACCGAGTTTGCTCATTTCCGCGTCAGGCTACACCCGTTCCTTCCTCCCTTCACCTGCCTGACATTCCTGGGAAAACTGCCGTTCGTTCTTCCAGCGGCTCCGAGCGCGGCACCGACACCGGGACCGACCAGCCCTGCAGCACCGGGCTCAGTGGGAGCCTGGCACGGCAGCTGCTGGTGCGACACATCAGACACAGGCTTATAAATCCCCAACATATCCATGTTGGTTTTGTTATTTAAAGCTAAGCAAACAAATGATACGTCACAACACCCCTGTGACTACAGGAAAAGTGGGAAAAGTTGTGCAAAAATTTCAGCAGGCGCACTAAGAAGGAAAAAGCTTTGTTTTAGGGCCAAGCTCTGTCACGCACACACATTCAATATTTGCCCAAGAGAAAGCGCARCGCTCCGAGCCTGAGTGCCCAGGGAAGGGCAGTTAAACCTTCACACTGCCCAATCGCTGGCTAGAACGGCGGAGACCCACTGCTGGAGGCCGAGAGTTTCAAAAAAGGAGAGTTTCTCTCGAAAAGAAGCGTCTCCCCAGGTGCTGTGCGGTGTGTGCCCCGCTGCGGGACATCACCGGTCCGGCACGGGCGGCCCCGCGCTGSCACCGCCGCCCGCCGGCAGCACAGCGACCGCAGCTCGCACGGCCGGGCCGGGCCGCCCCTTCCTCCCTCCCTCCCTCCCTCCCTCCCTCGCCGCGGCGGGCACCGCGCCGCCCCAGCCCCAGCCCCGCCGCAACCCCGGCCCTGCCCCGCTCACCTGCGTGTAGAGCTCGGCCAGCGCCATGGGGGCCCAGCGGCGCCGGGTTCCGCGGGCGGCCGCGGCAGGTTGCGCGGGTGGTTCCTCAGGTGGTTCCGCAGGTGGCCGCGGTCCGGCTCCGGCCCCGGCCCCCGCCCCGGGGCGTGGGGAACGGCCCGGCCCCGCTCCCCGCCCGGCCCGCAGCGCCCGCCCGAGCGGGCAGCGCCGTGCGGGGCTGGTTCCGCGGCCAGGGGCTGCCCGGCTCCCGGCTCTGTCCGTCCGGCGGAGCCGAGAGCGCTCTCAGTTACCSTCCTGGCACAGCTGGCATCTGGGATACACCTTTAGGGATCGGGAATAATGGCCACTCCAGCTGCCAGAGGGGAGCAGTCCTGACCCAGCCGGCAAAACCAACAGAAACATGAATCACCTTCCTACAAGGCACTGTAAAGGAGTTTMTCTAACAAACTCAGAATAAGATAAAAATAAATGACTCTGAATGGATGTAGTAGGCTTAAGGCACTAACACGTACTACATTTAAATATCCTTTATGAGGGAGAAGATCTGAATAACCCTAGTGCCAGGTTTTGGCAGGTGGATGCATGCCCAGAGGCCCACCAGCCCTCCTCCCCTGGCACCGAGGAGCTTTCATGGCACACGAGGTCATGTTTTAGCGAAGTTACTGAAATTTTATTTCAGGAACAGTTAATATTAAGTGGCAAAATATCCTAACAGAAACGGGTTATGTTGAACAAAGTATTTTCCCATAAGCAGAGCAGTTAATGGCACAGTGCTGCTCTCTGGGTGTGTATTTACATATCCTCAGATTTTAACCAACTCCCTTAGCAGTCAACACCAAGCCTGCCAAGGAGGCAGAGGGAACCCTGTGATCATCTGGGGTCGAGGCCAGCACACAGCTCATGAGCCACCAACCAACCAAAATAAATCTGAAACAAATMGTAGTTGTACTTTTATTTGGACATTTTCCAGTGATAGCTATTAGGCTACAGTTTTTATGATGCATACATTTACTAAGTACAACATCAGACACTACAACAGATCAGAGCTCAGGTCATTCTGACAATGTTTTGTTTTTCATCTATGTACTGTAGTGGCATCAAGTGAAAACCTCTGTTTAAAGGCTTTTATTTATCACATGAAGTATCAGCATCTTAAAAAACTCACGTGTTTACTCATAGTTTTAGTATGGTACTTGAAATGTGTTCAGTTTAAACCACAAATTACATATAGACCTTCAAATTGCAATTGCTGGTGTTTCCAAGTTGGGAACAAATGTTGCTGGATATCAATCCACTTTCAACAATGAAGTTGATGCTACTTTTTCCTGTGATAGAATAGATTTAATCTCATTTAACGGACTCAAGCACTTTTATGTTCCATCCCAGTTTGAAGTGTGAGAAGCAATTTTTCAAAATTTGGATAGAAGACTGTGTCCTAAACATCAGAATAAAATGATCACTGGAATAAAAATACACCAAACTGAATGAGGTAATTATTGTGCAAAATCTCTAGAATAACTGTATATATTTCTAAGGGGTCATTGACAAGTATTTTTCCAGCATCTGATAAAATCTATCATCTCATTAGATAATAAATTAAAATATAAAAGATATGTCCACATTAAAAGAGCATAACAATGATTCAAAGGAAAAAAAAAGTTTTTAAAATAATTCKGCATTATATTCCATGGTTAAAGAGATTTTAGTCTAAGGTGAAAGTTATATTATACACTGACACTAAAATTTTACTTCTGAAAAGTGCATGTAAAATACTGCCATGTAAAATGWTAGATGAATTACCAACTACACATCTATTCCAACTCAAAAATATTTTCCTTTAAAACATGTCAAGCAGCATATACTTTTAATGTGATATAAAAGTAATACCAGTCAAACCACCGAGTTTAAGGATGATACCTATAAATTACTAAACACTACCTTTTTTTTTTTAAGGAAACAATACAATAAGGCTTTTTACAGGTAAACAAACTTAAAAAATAAACAAAAATACATTTAGGCATACATTTTAAACACTAACGCTTAAGTAGTGGATACATTTCCTGATCTACAGCATGAACATACTGTAATGCCAATTGTTTGTTTTTCAATAGGAGAAAAAGATTCGTAGGTCAGCATGTTCTCATGTATTTTCTTTCCTAACCTTGTTACTGGATGTGAAGGCTTTGCCATTACATTCTCACAAGTACAGTACCTCAGCAGTCTGAAAACGACCTTATACCTTATTTGGAGCCACTTCACAGCAGCCAGTTTCAGAAATCAAGTAACATTTGAAAAAAGTGTGTTTGGTATATGATGCAGAGGAAAACAATCTRAATCACTTAGCAAAGATCATTCAGAACTTTTTTGCAATGCAGKATCAGGTTCTTGGAAGTACTGGCATGATCCATCAAACGTAATATGGGCCATACACATTTGAAGATGACAGTACCATCTTAAAATGATACTGACAAAGTTTACAGTGTCTTTACTTCCAATTTTAGCAACCATACAAACACCATGTCTGCCTCTCAAGTAAAACAAAACTGAAATGTTTCAGTCTGCTTAATAGCAAATCTTTTTTCTGTGAATTTGCAGGCAAACAGAGGAGCACCAAATAGTCTAACAGTGTACCTCTAGGTTATTTAGCAATACTGTAAAATAAATTAATGTTAACACTAAGATGCAGATTAGTACAATACATTAAAAATATTGCACAATGCAATTGAGCAATGTATGTGGCTTTATTTTTACATGTCCATTTGAGCCATACACCACAGAACTGGAACCTGAGGCAAGGCTTCCGCGCTTATGCCTCACATTGTGAAATGTGAATTCTGTATAGCAGATCCAAGATGTGTGAGACAGAAAAATCTTTCCAGTAAAATGTGCAATATCCAAAATAACTCAGTTTCTCATTATGCACTCTGGATTTCCAACCATTAAATCAGTATGAATCATAGTCAAGTGACAGCATCATACTCAAAACCTACTTAACATTCTTGTTTGTCAACCTTTCTAAGAATGAGAGCCTTGGGCTACTGCAGAAATATTCTAATAAAGTTTTTCCTCTCATATTCCAGTGTGAAAGAAGACTTTTTTTCTGGGTTTTTTAAGTGGCAAAAAACCAAAAGAGGTTATACTCAAAATACACCTTGTCATCTCTGGGGTCTACAAACAAAGAACAACATTAGACAGACTATATAATCTAAATAAATACTAAAACCATTGCTGACTTCTGATCATTTGCTTCAAGATTTTGTATTTTTAGCTAACTACTTTTAAAAATAACTAAACATATAATTTCCAGTGTGCTACTTGTGCTTAGTTACCATTTTCCTCTACAGGTGTTATTTGATACCATGTGCAAAAATCCAGTTAAAATAACAGACTGCAACAGACCGTAAATCAGGTTGACAACAAAAAATGAAGTATCTTATTTTTAGTGCTTAGTATGATACTGTCGTACATTTAAAAGAACAGAATATGCAGCAGCGATTTAGTTTGCTTGGTAAACCACAGTTCTAACAAATGAACACCTAAGTTAGAGCATATAGTGAGCTATAAGACTTATCACTACAATTTATGTCAAACTGACATAAATGAGGAAGTGTTTTAAGAAACAATTTTATATATTGCCAGTTTGTGTTTTTCCATTCCAGTTTTTACAAATTCAATGTAACAGGCTCCCACGTGACTGTGTATTCTACTACAAAATGCCTTACTTTCAAGTCTTCCATGTCCAGGACTGTGACCGTCCCTATTGGTCCCCCCACCTATGAGAAGATTACATATGGATTTTAATTTACACTATTTAAATATGTTACTGAAGATCTAAAAATGTCTCTAGACAGCTGAAGACACAATTTTTGTCCAAGCCCGATTTCCATATTCTGGAAATGCATGATAATCAGTGATGTCCTCATAAATGCAATGACTGAGCACAAATGCACATCTTTCTATGAGCCTTCAGTCTGTGGTGCTGCTGTGCAGTTTCCCAGCTACCTTAACTACAGATCTGGGCTTATATAGGCTTTTGTTCAGAAAAYGTGGTCTTAGTGGCTCACTATGTTTTAACAGGTAAAGATATCAGGCAACTGGTTCTCCATCTAACACTGACAGGACATCCTCGGGATCAGACACGTGATATGAAGCCCAGGCCCAAGCTGGCTGGGATCTGAATGGTTTCTAAAGCCAGAGAGGATGGATTAAATGGAAAAGTAACAGGAAAGATGTGTTTAGCATCCATGAGCAACTGAGGAGAGTCCTTCCTGTCTCGCAGACGCATCTGCAAAGATAAGAAAGTGATGACATTAGCATTTAGCCACCTCACTGGTAATAATCATCTTGCCAAGAGGGAGTTATTTCATCTGTGCTTGCAGAAACACATMTGTGTGCAAACACACGCTCTACACTAACTTGAGCTGACACATTTGCAACAATTGTGCCATTAAACTGTAGTTGCTTTTCTCAGCTTCAGTTCTGCACATCTTCCCCTTACAATGCAATCTGAAAATACTTAGATTCCCTGAAAAACGAAGATTTTGCCCAGTATCTGGTAACTGTCTTCAGTAAGYGGAATTAAAGTTTTATCTCAGTTCTATCTTCCCAATCTCCCTTATCCTGCTATAATGTAATTCAATCTCTAACAGACCAGAAAGTTCGTATTTGTTTCTTTTATTTTGCTCTACTGGCTGCTTCTCTTGGGAATTTTCAAAACTTTTCATTTTCACCAATACATATAAAAATAGAAAGTGGAAATTAAGAACTCTGGTATGGATACAGGCCTCAGTTTTCAAAGCACAGAACTTCTGCAGTGACTAAAGTAAATTTGCATATATAAATGCTACTGCTTGAGAAGTTGGCATACAAGTGTGTTTACATACACAAAGATGTATAAGCACAAAAACCTCTCACYTTCTGAAAACCTCATACATACTGACAGGGAAGCTAACATTTTCATGCAAGTCTGGAGGCAGTAACTTGTGATTGCTTAAAATTTTAAAGCTGACATCACCTCTTCAATGCAGTTAAACAATGACAGCTAAAAAGCATAGTTTAATTCATATTCCTGAGTGTATTTCAGGATGCAAGCTATTTTGGCTCATCAGAGGTTTTCTTAGATATAGTCAACTGATTTTTGAGGAAAAGATATAGACATACCTGTATTGTACGTATAAATGACACCAAGACTCTCTCTTCAAAYTCATTAACTGGAGTATACAAATTCAGAACTTTTACAATCTGTGAAGAAGAAAAATCACTCTTAGGTTCATTTTACTGATCAATAAACAGATGYATCCATGATTACTAATAATATAATTTTTAAATTAGGTCTTCAAAAAAATTATTTACAAGTATCTGTTATTTTTTGCTTTATTGATTCATGCAGAATTCCATCACTTGCTCAATGCTATGTTATATGACTGCCTCCTTCAGAACATATGTTCTTTGGAGGTAGAAACTCTAAATTTCTGTAAATGTGATAAAAATACTGAATGGTGAAAAAATCATACGAGAAGGAACTGATTGTGTTCCTACCCACCCCCAGAAATATGATGTATTTCTCACCCTAATTTTGACCCTGTAATTATGACCTTCTGTAGTCTTACAACTTTACTGTTTTTCAAGAGAGTGAGCTATTTCACTAAAATAGGGCTAAAACCACCAAAGCAAAGAATTGCACAACAAAGACTTTAAATAATAATATGGATTATACTTGTARAACCTATTAAAAATTCTCTTTGTTTTTTTACCATTCCCTTTTTTAAAAAAGCAAAACACTTGGTACACTTACAGCACATGGAAATCTAACTTCTCATTCAGTAGAAAACTAAGTGATTTTCCAGTAATGTGAATTACTAAATCAAAATTACTGTATCARTGCAACTGCTAGTGCCGACACCACTGTGAAGGAAACGGGGAAATTTCTYCCTTTTCCTGGTGAGAGTTGTTCAGTAAGCATCAAAAATGCTTGGGTCTATTTATTCCTGTACAAGCTCTATGCAAATGTAGCATGGTTTGAAAAAAAAGTGAAACATATCCGTACAAAATCTAAGCTTTCATAAATAGCAGTCTGTTTACTGAGATCCACTTGGTTCAGCCTTTGAGGCTAATGGGTACAGAAACTTTACACTTTTGTTTGCAGACTCAAACAATTCTGTTCGAATTGTCCATTAACTTGGCTGGATAGTAACTCCGATGGCAGAAAGATCATTTCCCACTATCCTAGGCAGACCTGCCTGGAGGACAGAGGTGTCTTTGAATGAAGGCTTTTCTCTAAGGATTTCCACAAACTGAGAGACTGTRTGTAGCACTACACCCTATTGAAGCTTCCTCTCATTTGTTCAAAACTTATCTTGAACATCAGACTCAAAAGGGTCTGGTCCTTTTTTCACCCCTCCAACTTAATCTGTTTTAGTTGTACTAATGCAAAATGAAGTAAGAAATCTCCAATTCATGTGTGACAGCAGTGCTGGCAGGCACAGCAAACACCAACAGAGCAGAGAGCTGCTCAGAAGGGACAGCAGGGCAGACAATGAGAGCTTGCTCACCTGGGCAGTAGTCAGTGCATTGCACATTGAACAAATGGCTTCTGCATCTTCATCCGTTTTCTTTTTCACTTGCAACAACTGTGCAGCCTGGATGAGGGGTTCCAGGGTCTCCTTAGCCCCACTATTCATCAAATTTTTATCACGTAGCCATTCTTCCAGTTGGCTCACATTGTATCTGTACAAAGAGGTAAGAGTATCAAGAACATTAATGCTCAATTATRGCTAAATGGAAAGCATGTGCAATTTCTCTTTCCCAGTGCTGCTTCTTTGTGCTTATGTGCTTTTCCTTTCTGTTATTTTGTCTTCACACTGTTTTCTTTTGATTAAGGCAGGAATTTTCACTTTCATAACAGAAACTATGGTCAAAGATTTGCACTAACTAGTTTTTCCCCTTTGTTTCTGTTCCTATTAATTGCATGAATGTGATAAATATAAGATGAAAGGCAAATGAGATTTTGTCCATGTTAAAGTACAGTGAGGCTTTGTGAAGTAACTTGAGGGACTGGAATGCCCTGGCTAGATTTCTGAACAGATGCCAGTAGAATCCATTGGACAACTGATGCCAGATGCAGGAGAWGATTAAGATGGCTTTACCTCAGGATGCAGCAAACTAGTGTGGACAAAGAGGTATCCACTGCACCACAAAAAAGCAGCAAGTATGATTGTTATTCTTTTCTAAAAGTGAGAAAGCAATTRCCAACATTTCGCCTACAGTTCTGATTCCCACTTGATAAAGAAATATTTTTTGGTTTGCTTCTACCAGATTTCCTTCAAAGTCAGGTAGGATTTGGCCTAAGTCAAACAAGCTCTTTTTAACTAAACTTCACCAAATCAGTTTAACAGCATCTGCACCTGTTTGTGTGTGGAAAACTAAATTTTCCACATGTATCTGCAGTTCCATCAAAATGATATTCAGCAATGTCAAGAGTTCAGCAAGATTTCCAGCAGTGCATTCAAGGAAAGTGTAAGGAGCTTTCCCACCTTATCTGCATTCCTTTGCTCCAGGAGCACATGTCCTTGCGCAGGAGAAGGTTATTGAGCGTTACGGCCCCAATGATGTAGAACATCTGCTTGACAACCTGTTTGATCAGCTCTGGATCCATTCCATGCTGGCACATCACCGAGTGGAAGGAGTTCAGCTGCCGAATGATGGAGTCCAGCGTGTATGTTCCTTCATCAGCAATGCTGGATGTTCTCTTCCGCAGCCCTGTTGGTTTCACCCCTGAGACACCCTGGATGGTCTCGTGCTCCAGCATTCCTGAAACTGCATTTGAATGGCAACACTGTTGTGATGACTGAAAATGGCTGATACACAAGCATACTGTGGAAGACAGCAAAACTGAAAGAGCAGGCTGGGCTTTCTGCTAGCCACAGTTTACCGTGATTTCCAGCAATTGTGYGCCACACTGTGTTCTGCGAAATCTAAATTTATAGAGTTTTTACAAAGATTCCAGCACGTGTRTTTGAGAGGGCAGTCTAACTCTAGCTCAGCAAAATACTTTTTTCCTGCCAGGGTCATATGAGCAGTGGAGTCAGCAAACCAAGGCCTATTCCATTCTTCTAAACATTGTGATTGGAAAGCGTAATGAAAATTTCTCTGAGAGTACTGTCTGAACAGAAAATGAAAAGTATTTTTAATGAAAAAAACCCATCTCTGAACGTGAGCTTTGTCACTGCTAGTGATTTCATTCCTTGCTGCTGTCCATAATAACAATCAAACATTTTTCTCCACATTAATTTCAATTGTGAGTTCTCATGTAATTGAAGTCCAATTTTTYCATGGGTTATTTCCCAACAGACAGGGCAACAAATATCAGATTGTCCTGACAGCTTCTTCCTGCAAATGCCTGATTTATGGCAAGCATGAATAAGGTATATCAATTTATTCTGTCACTGCCAGAGGAACCAGTCACAGTTTAGTTTTCCCTCTAATCCAACCTGTCTAGAATAATCCTTGTCATCTATGAACAGAATATCACAAGAACTACTAATGAAACTCTACTGTTTAGGAAGAAATACAAGATACATCTATTACCACCATCACAATTTTCCTTTTGGCACTATGTTGTGAAGCTTAAGGAATTCAACTTTGCCTTACCWATCATTGGTTGCAGAATATTTTCCAACACTCGGACAAGTTGTTGGTAGATCTGAATAGCCAAGTCACTCAGTACTTGTCTGTATTCAGCTAAATCAAAATTAGTGAGGCAGTGTTCATTTTGACGAGGTGTATTATGCTTCATAAACCCCTGAATYAATAAAATAACAGAAATTAATGCTTGAATGGAGTACAAATATATTACACAAACTCAGCATTTGCTTTTTTTTTCCATGCAACTGACAAGACTTTTAAAATAATAGTCACAGCCCCTCAAAACCTTAGTGTGGAACTTCAGATTGAAACTAATGCTGGGATTTGCTTTTCAACTTGATGTCTACAGCATCTGCTTCCTTAACTCAAAATTTCAGATGTGTCACATAGGAACAAAATCTGCCAGCTTTCTGGCAGGCAAGACCCTCTCTCCCATTCTGGTATGTGCATTCTCAACTGGCCAGTTATGGACAAAAGCCAGGTTAAGTTTGAAAAAAGAATTAGGCATATCACAGCCTCCAAACAAACTGGTCTGCCCTACTGTGGCTAGAAGGCTTAATATGGCCTTTTTCATAAGGAGTGCAGTGAATCATTTGTAAACAACATAATGGTAGCAGCCAGATTCTTCAAATTAATCTGAGCTGGCACCCGTGGGAGCCCAATGTCATCTGTCCTCTGGGCCCCAGCCTGCAACAAAGGGAAGCTTGTTCWAATCTTATATTGAACTTTCCACTGATGTAGTCACCATCCTTCAAAAAGGTGTAGCCATTTTAAGAGACTTTGACTAGATTTTGAGGTATTACAGGATTTGTTAAAGAGTAGTGCTGACAACAGTACTGGAGAGCAAGAGAATCCAGAGGAAGAACACTGCTTACCTCTTCTCCACTGTACTGCTTCAAACAGTGCAAAAATCGGCAGGTGTTCGACAGCCAGAAGGACACTGTTTCAAAGTCATCTCCTCTTTTCTGAAGATAAAAAAAGACTGTTCAGCAAAGACTGGTAAGAAAAATAAAATAATAAAATCCTAGATAAACAATTAAACACTTAAAAATACACTTTCTTGTAGCTCCTCATTCTGATGTTTTGCAAAACTTTGTGTATTTCAGTAATGTATTAGAAAAGCAACGTTGTTGGCAAAATGCCATTAAACACTCTCCCTGTTTTCCTTAGCATTTTTTAAGAATATGATTTCCCCCACAGATGTGATCTTCCTGTGTTTTACAGACCCATCCGAACTGCTCTGTGCAGAAATCACAGGGCACTGTGACCGTATTCCCCAAACACCCATTCTGTGACACAATGACTCTTAGGAGGAGCCCAGTTGGGAGGATTGCAATGATTCAGAGCCATCAGGAGGAGCAGGGAACAATTCGGTTTTGATGAATGTCACTTACATCATAACCATTTCAGCAGCYTGGTATGGATAACAAAACAAAACAACAAACCCTTCTCACCAAAGAACACAGGATATCGTATATGATGAGTAGTTCTAGAGCTCCATAGCATACACTTCATTCACTTAAAAATGTTCAAAAATTCCTATGAATACCCAAGCTCCTGTAGAATTGTTTACTAAGTATTTTTTCAAAACCTGTAGCTTGATTAAAGGCTTGGCTTTTGAACATATCTCTCTCATTTAAAAAATAAAAAACTATGTAAGCATAAAACATATTTATGTCTTAATAATGCCTTCAAGATACACCTGGCCTGAACTCTACTAGCCAACTCATTGCAAAGACTTTGGGCAGTAACATATCATCATCACTGTAATCTGTAGGTGAAACAAATGAGGGAATCTGTTAACCAAAACTGCAAGTGAAACTGTTTAATTAAGCGCTCTGGAGAAGGTTAACAAAGACTCACTCTGCAAACTTTGACTACATCCARAACTTTATAAGCTTAGCTTCAGAGGAAGGAGACTATTCAAAACAAAAAGAAGGTGGTTCTTTTCCCATCAATGCATCTCTGGTACTACATGGATAAAATGCCAGCAATGTAATTTGTTGCTTTTTAACACAACTCTTGTGACTTTAGTGGGAGTTCACTGATCAGAAATCCAGAGCCAATTCACTGAAAGCCTTTTCCTCATTCCTCTTAATATAAAACCAAAAGAAAATTTTAAATCAACATTTTTTTCTAAATCAAGCAGACTAACTAACCTTCAACACTTTTTTGATGCCATTGATAGTGGAAGTCAACAATGACCGCACTTTCTGGTCATCATTAAGGTAATCTGCGTGCCGGACACACATGAACAGAATATATGCTGGTAGTCCTGGAATCAGGTTGACAGCTACCCCACGTGGCTTCAGCTCTTGGGAAAAACAAACACACATTGTCACATTAAGTGTAAAGTCACTGGAATATGAGGTAATTGCAACCTCCCCAGTTAATAGCACATACATATATCCATATATATATATATATACACACACACATGCATACATATATATATATATGGCCAGTGAAAACTGAGAGAAAAACTAAGAGCCACTTTTCTTGGTAAAAGAACAGAATAAGAAAACATRACTGCCTGCTAAAAAATATGCAGACATGTTAATATGTACTATACTCATAAGGAAGGGTAATTAGATTACAACAGACATTTAGGAATTGCAGATAAACTGAACGCTGTCAAAACCAAAATAAGCTATTMATTTCCTAATGCAAATTCTGTGTTCTTATCGTTCATTTTTCAGTGTATGGGAGCAGAGGAGGCCACAAATGAGAAAGATACTTACCTAAAATAAGATTCTTGACAAGTTTTTGTTCATCCTCCTTCTTATATTCTAACATCCCTTGGAAGTCCTTTTCTTTCCGTGGAATGTTAACTGGACGAATAGGTTCATCAATGATTTGTCCAGGTGATATGTTCTCCATCTGGCCCACTTCAGAGAGAGAATGAAAAGAAATATTGTATCTTCCAGGGAAACCAATGCATACCAGAGACATTTCTACGACATTCCTAAGGAATGTCCAGCAGGACAGCAGAGAGAATTTTAAGAGAAAAAGTGAGAAAACTTGTGGGTTGAGAAAAAGGTGGTTTAGCAAGTGAAGGAAAGGGGGTTGAGGAGGGTGGGAAGCCAAGCAAAGGCAACCACTAATAATAAGCCCCCCATCCTGAGGGGACTGATGCCCAGCCAGTTTCAAACAACAGCTACCTTGTATGCAAAAAACCCTCTTCTGGTTCCTGACATGGGGAGCTATGGCATATGGAATGTTCCTTTGGCTAGTTTGAGCCAGCTGTCCTGGCTGTGTGCCCATGTGCCCTCCCACCCCAGCTTACTGAGGGGGCAGAGTGAGRAAAAAAGAGAAAACCTTGACACTGTCCAGCTCTGTTCAGCAGTAGCCAAAACACAGCCAGCACAGTCATAGCCTCAAGTCCAAACACAGCACCACACAGGCTGCTATGATGAAAATTAAGTCCATCCYAGTCAGGCCTACTACATCTTTCTAAGTTAATTAAGTAATAAACAGATAAACCTATGTTTTCAGGAACATTTTCCCACTCTGTATTATGTATATTACTGTGATCTTGTCCACAGCAGCAACTACACAGTATAGAAAGACTTTTTAAAAAACCTTAAGTAACTAACCTTCAAGGGTAAACTGGGTAAATTATTTCTGCCTGGTTCATACTTAGTATTGCTTCTCTCTGGACAAAAGCAGATATAGTCTTTGAGTACACAAACAGCCCAGGAAACATTCCTTTATGTTTAAATAGTTTCTGCCATCAGAGAAACATCAATCTCCTTTTCTTATCTTCTAAACAAATCTTCTGAAGGTTCACAAAGGAACACACAGAGCTCTGAGCATACGTCCYGTTTCTGCAATCAACAGAGTCTAAAGCTACTGAAGACYTCAGGCCCCCACAACTGCTAAAACAGATGGAAATGACGATCAGATCACAAAAAGTAAACCAAAATCCTTCTCYCAAAATATTAAAAGTACCTTCGAGTTCACCGATCTTCTTAGCAAATACTTTCAGCTGTTTCTTTAACTTGCGAACAGTTTTGTCCTGCTTTTCCAGCTGCTCCATTAAATCCTGTAAATTGAAATAAGGGAAAGATTAAGACACGAGAACAATCCCGAACCGTGCGACAGAGACAAAACCAGTGCTGTTAGAGTTACGAGGYGGCGAGGAAAGCTGAGCAGAAGTGCCATCCTCTGGCTGAGGGCTGCAAGCTGGGACGCTGCCTATAACACAAGCCAAATATTGCAAATATTATTAAGTTATGTGCAGCATGACAAAGGCAAAGCTCTTAGGCAGGTAGATTCTGCAGACACTCAGAACTAGGTCAGTTCCTACAGAAGACATTTTGCTAATCTTTGAACACATCTCCCTAATGCTTCCTCCCTGCTCTTCCAAATGCCTCACGGAAATAATTTTCTTTATTATTTAACAGCTATCCTGTGTTCCTGCATCATTTATTCTTGCCTTCGGGACTGACTCCTTATTCAGACCTACCCATGCTATGAGATAAGAGAGAGATCCCTAGAAAGACCATAACTTGCACTCAAATTTACCAAATCAAACATCCAAACATGCACCATTTCTTGTGCTGCTCTGCCATTTCCCTTGCTGCCATCACATTTCCTTGCACCAAAACTGGTTTCTTACATCTTTTTATTCTGTACCCGAACAACATCTAGCACCTAGAAGTCCCACTCTTTCAATAAACCTACTCTCTTCCTTCAAAGGAGCCCTCCCCAGTAATCTATCTTCGAATAATTCTGTGACATATTTATTGTAGTACATTCATAAAATAATCATGTAATTAAAAAAGGGCAAGTCTTTCTAAAGGAAGTAAAACCTSAAGCTCAAAAAGCCTGAAAACCTTTCCAGGTTAAGTGCTGGAAAGCAGCATAGAAGAAAAATCTCATAAATGTGATGATGATTCTTCATGGCAGTGGTAAGAATGTAAGGGACCATGAATCCCTTGCATCAAAAGCATCATCTGGGAAACTACACCTCTTCTGAAGTACTGAAAAATTTTAGTGCAGCATGGGCAACAACTTAGAATAAGGCACACATTGTTCTTAAYCATGTAGTACAGAGTTTACAATCTAATATAATATACTTGAGCAGTAAGATATTAGGCCTGTTGATGGAACAGGATCAAGGCCATGCTTCACATTCAATTTTACAACAGAAATCCTGWTAATAACACTACATACTTGTTGTCAGATATAACAATTTCTCCTGAAATTAATACAAAGATACGTGTAAATTCAACAGACTGTTTCAAATGTATCAGGGAAGGGATATGGTTTCAGAACAACCTCTATGTGAGGACGAATAAAGTTCTTTCTATGGTTCCTCTAAACAAATTTAACAGATTTCACATCTCACTAAGATCTGGAAACTCATGTCATATTCTTTCAAGCGCACATATAGTGCTATCTTTATTTACTATGGAAATACTATTTCCAATGTCATCTTTCATATTTTGCATTTCTGAAAAATATTAAAATAAGAACAAATTCAGGCTATGAACTGGATTGCTGGCATTATTCACCTTGGTAAGGACCTGTATGATCAGTCCTCTACTTTGGTGAACTGAATTTAAATGTATCAAAGTTTTAAACCAAAGAGAAGTTTTGAAAGTTTGACATCTTTTGCATCATGTACGTCTTTTTCAGGGCAGTATTACATAGTATTCAAAAAGAAACTGCTTTGCTCACAGTGCAAGACTTGTATTAGTAACAAAACTGTGCATCCAGAAGAAACACAGATTACACAAAGGACACTAAGACTAACAAAAAAAGCAGTGAAGGAAGTAATTGGCATCGTGAAGCTCTCTGCGGAGGGATTTCCTCTGAAAGGGAGAAAAGGAGCCAGCCTGCTTTTCAATTAGTGCTTCAGAAACAGCGACTGAGACAACAGAGAAACAGGATTCACGTGAACTACATACAATCATCCTCTTGTAAAGGGAAATCCGGTACAACTGATACTTCTTGGGATCATCTGCATACAACTCCTCATAAAACTGCAAAAATAGGGACAGGATTGTTTGTCTCCCTCCCTTTGAGACACTGAAACTTCAGTGAGCACTGCAGAGATTTAATCAGAATAYAAAGATCAAGAATCTCTTATTTTTAGGTAGTCTAGGCCTTAGTTGTGGTGTTCACACCAGCACCTCCCAGAGAGAAGCCGATGCAGATGAGTTGTAGAACAGTCAGATCTTTTAAGAATGGGCCATACAGTACTGTGAAAGCATGGAATATAACCTTTGTGAGAACCTGGACAGGACATTTTCTTATGCTAATCAAGATGGGATTGCAGTGAACACTACAATTCTAACAYGGCATCTGGAAAGCCTGTAAATTGCTTCCACTCCAGGGCTAGGAGTGGAACAGAGGCATACACCTGACTCGGAGTGGACTTGCAATACTCAAACATCAGAGGTGAAATACTAAGGAATGAGTCTATATTTAACAAGTTAAATTACATTCTATGCGTTTGGAAACAGAGAGGACTCCTCTGAGATATAATTACACGACAGTGTGTTGTCTTGGGAACACAGAACGYGATGAGTAGGTCTCTGGGGGGAAAAAAGGCTAAAAATCATAATATATGACTAAGCAGCAGGAGGGAAGTGTCAGAGACAGAAACATTCATCATTTACCTGTGCCAGGGGGAGACTGCTGCTGCTGAGGCAAACTTATAATACGCTTTCAGTCAGTTTTCGAACATCTATTAGCTCTGTCTGATACTTTCCTCAGAATCTTTGGTATTAAGACAAGAACCCAACAATGATAATTTCTGTAATGCACATAGGCAGGAAACACTACACCTTGTGCAGGCTTGTGTGGAGGAAGCAATGGCACTCACAGCTAGGATTTTTCTGGCTGAAGCTGCATGTTTCCCTTTACCAATAACAAGCCAATCATGTTACAACACAGGCCTCTTCAAAAAGTTTCCCCAGAAATGAAGTAACCCACACATGATGAACATACTCCTTTGTGGAGAAAGGTAAYGAGTTTTACCCAATCCTACCTTCATACAAAACCGTTCTGCAGTAAACATGGAATACCAACTATTAGCTAAGTGACTTCTAACCAAGTTTCTTTTTCTGGAACTATTTTTTTTTTCAAAACATACTGAGTGGCTCGAGCTTGTAACACAGTGGATTATCTGTGTGGCTTCAGGCAGGGAGAAGTGGGAAGAGAAATTACATTAAATAATTAAAGAATTACATCACAGTTTTTCAACGAAACAAACGAACACATTTCAGAGGAAACACCACTCCTTGGCACTAATAGTTTTTATGACTTCCCTGGATATCAACATCCTATTTAGCCATGACTAAACTCATGAGTTGAAAGCTGGGATCCACAAGCTTTCTCCATGCCMCAAACCTCAAACAAATTTTCTGAAACATTATTACTTCATGAGCAATCATAAAACTCTCTCTTTCCCATTAGCTTACATACAAAAACCCCACTACCTTCATGCAATTTTTTTGCAGGAAGCTGCCATCTGAAAAGTGATAAGAACCTACAGGTGTGGCAAGTCTGTAAGTCCCCTGGCCTGCTCCTGCAGCATCATTTCCCTTACCAAGTTCTCATTAGTGAGCCGGGTGATCTCATGCTGCAGACTGGCTTCAATGCGAGCCTCTGGAGGCAGCTGCAGGTTCTGGGCTAGGAGCTGCTGCTGGCGATTGTTTTCTTCCTTCAGACTCTGGATCTCACCTCGCAGTGATTCCAGTTCATTCTCGTGGCTCTTCTTCTGTGACTGAAGCTGAGACTCCAGCAGCCTAAGGAAGGTGAGCAACAGTTCGTGTGAACACACTTGGAAAGTCACATCCCCAATTCTCAGAGGGAGTGTAAAGCTTTAGCTGCTGCTCAGGAACAATTAGCCATGGCTTGCAAAGGAAAATGAAAAAGGCAGAGTAATCTTTAAACCCTTCAGTATGCCTTCTAATTAAATTAAGCTTGCATGATCAAAAAGTGGAGAGAGAGAAGCTACTTGTGATACTGTTTTGCATCTCCTTTGATTGAACACATACTGTGCGTGTTGCCACTGTGGCARTAAGTGTAAAGCTAAGTCTTCACAGATTGTCACTGCTTTTAAAGTGGCTTTAAAGAGGTTTTACCTCTAAATGAATCAAATAATCTAAGATGAAGACGACACTGTGTTCACTTAAACTAGCACCCTGCAATATTAACAATGGAAAATATTTTTGAGTTAACTTTTTCAGTCAGAAGCTATTTACTTGCAAATGCACACAAATAATCTTTATTTTTACATTAAGCCCAGCATGTTTCAGAGAGTTGACCTTAGTGCACAGAAGGTCAACAACGGAATCAAACTCAGGACTGGAAKCTGGGAGCTCTATCCTCACCACTGACTCGCTCTTTTCCCTTGGGCACATCACATCTCAACTTCTTCTCATGTGAAATGGGGATAACACGTCCCAGCCTCCTGCCAAGCACTGCTGAGGGGACCTACTCCTGCTTGCGAGGCACTGTCCAAGCGCTCTGATGCATCATTTTGTACACACACAGGAAATGACMATACTAATGACTACCAGTGCTCAATTAGACAATATTTCAGGGTTTAAATATGCATAAGGCAGGAACATGTATTAGTAACTAGACTGATYAAGCACGCAAGGGCAAATAGTCATTTACCTGCACTGCTCTGCCATTTAATATAAGGCTTCTTGTCTCTACAGTGCCAGGACAAGAGGCAAGAGGCGCAGAGCAAACCAACTCCCACCCTGCTCTGCAGAACACTTGCTATAAGTTAGGTCTTCACAGGTTTACACAATGTTAGGTGTAGAATGTGTTAGCAACAGAAAAGGAAAGACTTTAGTTAGTAGCATTCATTGCAAAATACCACCTTCTGTAGTTACTGCTACCAAATGCATACACTGAAGAACATCAGCAATGCTGATCTACTGAATTAGTTGCCAGGGCAGGACTAGGAGCCATTTTGGAAGTCTGGGACACAGGTATGGATACGGGGCCCAGATGGGCACAGCAGCATTTCCTGCCAAGGTGACTCTCGCCCATGCCATGACCAGCACACAGCCCTTGCAGAGACCACACTGATCACACTGAGGCTTGATCCACCAGGAACTCAAGAGTACTTCTCTCGGTTATTTTGTGACTTACATTTTGAATCTGTCATGGAGAGACATGGGAGAAGAATGTTTAATTTACTGAACTTGAGTCAAAACAAGGAGAGTAAGACTCATTTCTGTTTGAAATTTAAGAGTACGCTGAAGCTACTTAAGTGATAGTTTYGTAATTACTAAAATGATTGTACTTCTTTAGGCTGAAAAACTGGAACCTGGTGTAAAGGCACACACATAGTACATGGCTACAAATATTTTCCAGCTGTGGAGCTTCTGGTATTTTACAGTCTATTTTTGTGCAAGTATTCTTATGAATTATGGATTGGCTGCTGCATCATCTTGACTTTTTAAATTATAAAACCTGACAAGTAGAAAGCTTTGGGGACCAGGTTTGAGGAAACTCTTTAATTTGTATAATTTGTGTTGAATTTTTTTCTAACTGTTAAAGCAATAGAAGTACTGTAGCTAAAGCAAACCCATAGCAAGGGGGCAGTTAGCTAGAAAAGAAGATGCAAATGAAGGAAAAAAAAACCATTCTGAGAAGTCTGGTAACCTGTTGGCTTGTTTTAACCCTTCATAAGCCAGCCAAAGTTCTCCGTCCTCATTCAGCATATGACAGTCCTGGGGAGATTGCCTTTCAAGAAATGTGTTTAAAAAAACACAAGAGATTTATGTGATGGTGATGAGGTGACATGGTAAGGACATTACTCACTACATTACAGCTACTATAAAAGAGAAACAAAAAATGCTCTAAAACAACTTAGCAAGTTACTTCTCTTGTTTATGTGTTTTTCTTCTTAATGATGAAATTCAGTTCTCAGGGACAGCCCAACCKGTTACAGCATTCTGTGCTGTTATAATAAACGCATTGCAACAGATTACTGTGACCACTGCGGTTCAGAGGGTGACAAACCAGCCTGGGGAATGGCACCCAGGCTGAGCAGTGCAGCAATTAAAGGCCAAGAAGATGGAAATCCAGAAAGCTTGATTTTACATTTCCCCATTATTTCCAAATCCTTTCAAATATTGCATACTACAATTTTACTAATGAAATCAAATTATAACCCCAACTATGAGTGTTGTCTAGACATACATGGATGGAACTTACTGAATACCATACACACAGTGTGCCACAGCAGTCCCCAGTTGATCACAGAATAAAGAAAGAGAACTTGTACCTGTTTGTTTCCTTCAGTCCAATATATGCCTGTGCTATTTCTCCTTTGTCTTTCATCTTCTGTACATCCTCCAAGAGGAGTGTAGCATCTGTCATTGTATTCTGGAAAAAGAATGATAATTTCCAGAGTAAGTTTAACAAAATAACTGGTCCTTGAATCCATGTTTTCTTCACTTTACCCGTGTGGAACACTAATACTTGAGTAGCCACATTAGTGAGTAGGAGGTTGGTCCATAATTTCTATGTCCATCTGATTTTCTATGTCCATTTTAAAATAAATGCAWACAAAATGGTCAAATATCAGTCTGTCTAGTAAGTGGGTACATGTGTTAATCTCTTTCCATTTGTTCATYACATAAAAGGAACAAAATAAATTTCAAGAAATATTGAATTTGCATTTTGTTCAAATTACCAGGAACAGCTGCTAATACTGAAACTGAAGAAGCATAGTTTTGCCAGCTTAATTCTATTAATATTTCTTAAACACAGCGTTACATGGAGTCTTCCAAATCTCATAAACAAGGACTATTTCTYACTTCATATATTTAAGTACTCTGTCAAAGAAGGAAAGAATTTACAAGGGCTTGAGATTTTCTAGGTTAGATAGAATCATAGTACCATTTTGTTTAGTTTTGATTGTTTTCTATGGCACTTTTGCTTTTTCTTCAGCGAAACTTGAAATACTTAATAGATGTTTACAAGTCTCCTCAGTCAGTCTGATCTGAGTCATTGCTGTGGAGTACTTACAGTGGAACCACAGGACTCCAATGAACATAAGACATGGAAGTCTGATTTTTCCTTTTGACTTTCAAAACAAGCAGATGCTGTTTTCCTGAGCACAACTTTGCAAAGTATTTACAATGACAACTTTGTGGACATAAATTTTGGAGCCTAGATCTCTATGTCTAGTATGAYTTGTGTTATCTAATATGAACACCAATAAAATATGTAAGGTCCTCAAAGAATTATTCCAAACATCCTTTCTACTATTCATTTACTACAGAGTAAAACTGCTGTTGCTCGCCTGCCAATCCATCAAGCTTTAGCAGTCTAGCAAGCTTGAGAACATCTATTATTTGGAGTCAGTTCAGTTTCTCATACTCTTAAATACTATGTATTCAACTACATTTTCTAATCAAACATTCAGCAATTCCCATCCAGTATCAACGGATCACAATGCGAGTCCACAATGTTTGTTGCATGCTGAGGATAACAAACACTCTAAAGTAAGGTACTTTTTCATACCATAGACTTTTATTTTGTTGTGAAATTTATGGATTTTGCAAGTTAACAGAGGTCTGATTCCTGGATCATGGTGCTTCCTGGACCACTGTCCGTACCCCTCAAACATACTCAGCAAGAAATATTGATGGAGCTAACTACACCAATTCCTAAAGCTTTTCATTTCATGTTCAGGTTATCATAAACCAACAGTTCAAAACTGTTAAATCTGCTTGTTTTGAAGTAACTTGTTTCCCTGTGTGGAGCATGAAGATGGGGATGCAGAGAACATAGAATTATGAGAAAAGTTTTTCAATAACATCAAGGTAAAGTGCAAGAACAACTTCAAATACATATAGGTTACCTAAGAGGCAAGGRAATGACAGCTCAATGTTATTGAGGGTTATTTTAGCATTTAGGAAGTTCTGGTTTGTAACTGTAGAAGAAAATGTGTACCTTATCCTCCTGGCAATCAAATTGGTAGGCAAGAAAGAAGAAAAACAAAACATTAAAAAAAATCTGTCTGTGCTGCAGCTGAGCAATCTAACAAGAAGAAGCTCTCTGCAAACTGGCTGCCAGCCATCCCACAGGTCACCTTCATATTTCCCTCAAACTCACAACCACTGTAAAATCAACACTTGTATCCCACCATTGCGGAGAACATGTTATTCACGGATTTGCTATACAAGTATTTCTTTACAATTTTCTAAATATTACAGAAAAATGTGTTTTGTTTTCTTTATAATTAATCATTTAAAACAAGACTTATACATCTTCATGCATCACAGATTTCCAGTTCACTTAGGACAAATATAGACATAACTTTGCAGCAGCAAAGCAAAGATGACATATCTGTTCATTCCTTGCTGCAGTTATGAAACACTGGATAGCTCAGTTCAGTGGAAATTACCAGTTCCTTGATTTACGTGATACCTTTTCAGGCTGAATGATTCTTATTTGCAAAGCTACTACTTCCCTAACTATCTCATCAAAATTAGAGCTTTTTAGAAGACTTGCATTTCAGTGGTTGTAATCTACTTTTCTTTCTATAAAAGCACATAGCACCTATGAGGCAATAATATGGAATTTACGTATCTTCATAGGTCGTCTTTAATGAAATGTTATTGCTTTGCAATCATCTATGATCCCACAGAGATTTAGAAGAAATTGTTCACTATTAATTAAAAAGAATTCCTGAGAACTCCTTTAAAATTTTCCAGTCAAACTACACATGCACTAGAGAAATGATACTGCTCCCAGCGAGAATTATTTCTGCATTGTTGAAGGAGTCTGGGGGGATTAGACCTTTGGTACAGCCTGTACATCTTTACATGAGTGCTGGTAGAGAAACTCCAGATTGGTTTATTAATACCATCTCCCAATTCAGACTGCTGTGATTCATGCACTAACAATGGACACTGGATTACACTTAGGCTTTCAAGCCTAGACCATTCTCTTCTGCCATTTCAAGCATGCTGTTAAATTAAATAAAGCACGTCAGTGATGCAAGGTAACTTTCCTACACAGTGCACCTGCTGGCTGTGGTTTACCTTGGGCTGAATGGCCTCTTTCTGGCTCACAAGCTGAGACCTCAGGATGAGAACTTCTTCCTTGCGTACTTCAAGCTCTTCACTGACTGAGGTCAGCTGATCCAGGAGGACTCTGTATGCTGGGGCACCAGGAGCAGTCACCTCTGGAGCTCGTGTTTCTGTGAGGGCCTTCTGCAGCTCGTTCAACTCATTCTTCAGTTTTTTATTCTCAGATTCAAGTTCCTGACGCTGCAAGAAACAGGGACAATTTTGTCACCAACTGCAACATGCCTGTAACCCACAGGTACAAAAGTATGGATAAAAATGGCAAAAAGGCCGAGTAACTGCAACAAATCCAGCAATTTCCTGTATCCCTGGTCTCGTAACTATGGTCAATAGCGCCTGGGAGGATTTCACTAACAGGACTAAGCTTTTGTGTGAAGTGCAAAACAGAACATATACACGAGTCAGACAGATTTGGTGGGAAAAAGAATTGCCAACCTTTTTTTCCTCTTATTCTCCCCTTAGCAAAAGAAAATAAAGTTCACAACAAATAGTGGTCAGCAGGCTAGGAAAATTCTGCATCACTATTAGGAAGTATTTTTAGTTTTAGTGGTCTAAGATACGCAGTAATTTAAATAATGTTTTTGAAAAAGCGGGCTAAATTTATCACTGTATTTTTGCTCAAATCAACTTGCAAGCTGTACTAAGTGTTTTAACAGAGAAATCCCCTTGGTTTATGGGATCTTTTTGTTCTGCAGCCCCAGCCACTCATTCTACATCTCAAAAAGAGCAGTCCTACAATGAAATGACTGCTGAGGAATATTTGTTCTAGTTTCTCCAGCTACTATTTGGAAACAGGAGGGCTGATGTAATTTTCTGTGCCAGCACATGCAATTGGTGGCAGAAGTCTCACTAGAAAATAACAGAAACCTCTGTTTCAGAATTACCTTGAGCGACTCATACTCCAACTCTGCACCTCTTATTGGAGGCCTTTCTTCCTCCTATGAAAAAAATACAGACAAGTGTGAAAACTAAAAATCCGATCTTCCTATTCTTCTTCACCGAGGCAGGAAAACGAAAGGGAACTGAAATTATTTGCCTATGAAACTAGAAAACACTCATTCTGGTACTGCTAACTGCTGTAGTTTGAATACTGGCATTGTCTCCTTTCATTTGCGTTATGACACATAATTTGTTAATATAAATAAAATCAAGTACAAATCACACTACTATCACTGGCAATGAAACAGAGCAGGATGAAACGCAGCATGCTAAAGAAATTGCATGAACTGGTAGAAATGTGATAAGAAACAATTGCCAAAACTGGTTTCATAATTTTATAAGAACTTAAGGACACCAAATCAGAGAAGAATTTAAATTACAATCTGCTAAACATGTCTAAGCCCAGTGCTTTGGCTTTGCATCCTGGTTGAAACACTTCTTATTTTGCCTAAAATAAACAATTACTCATTCTCCTCATCATTTAAGTAGATTTCCATATGGCTATTCCATAATAAAAACAGCCTTTTTTTTAAAGTGAAGTCCCAAGCACTTTTCATTCCTGTTGACTTCCATCAGAGGATCTCAAAGACCTTGGAAAACTGAATAACCAGTCCCTAGAACTAAGTACCAGTATGAAACTTGTCATTAAATAAAGCAAGTGCTAGGGGAAGGTAAAGATTTAGTAAAAGCCAGTCAGCATTCACAGAGCTGCTGTTTCACAAGAAGGGACACACTGGCGTCAGCATTTGATCAGCTACAAGGAGTCCACCTTAGCTTTAGCACGGAGAGCCTGTTCTTCCTTTCTGTCCAGTTCATCCTGCAGGGATTGCTTTTCTTGCTCCAGTTCTGTAACCCGTTTCTGCAGCTTGAGGAACAGAGACATATCCAGCGCTGCCTTTTTCTCACTAGGCTCCTGCTTTAGAAAGAACAGAGGGGAGTCAAGAAGTATTCCCCTTCCACATCACAAGGAAGCATGACAGTGAGTAAAGATGGGAAACAGACTGGGGGAAGAGAGGAACACAGAAATGGTACTCGATTCTGAGAGTTGACTACCTAAAATATTTCATCAGCTATCAAACACTATTTTAAAAAAGCATCGACTAGTATAAAATGTTTTTAAGCCTAATACCTAGCAAAAGAAAGCACTAGAGACTACCTAGAAGACAGGAGGTCTATAACTAAGCATACCTTATATTCTTATTTGTTTGAAGGGAGGAAAGGRAAAAAAAAAAATCTGTGGTTAGACTCACCTGGAAACAACTGTAAAGAAGGGCTTTTTTGTTTATTTGTTTAGTTTTAAATTATTTCTACAGCAAGTTCTTCAGCTAAAGAGAAATCTCTCTGGTAATTTGCAGGTTAATTTAGTGGGATGTAGGTACCAGAAAGTATATTTTATGCCTTTTTCCTTTTATTATGCTAATTATGCAGCCTGTTCTGAGCCTAATCACCTGGCTTCCTCACTATTTTCTGGGCAAGGACCAGTGTTTGCAATCTGAAGGTGCATTAGAAATTGTCCATCAGCCTTTTTGTACTTTATGTACTGAGAAGATCAAAGTATTTACTATGAACTGTACCATAAAATTTTAAAGCCTAGAAAAGAACTAGAAAATTAGTATTAATGACTGTAGCAGACAAGCAAGCACAGCCATTTCCACTTCATCTCCTTTTACTGTTGAGGGGAAGAGTCATAAACCACACCAACAGCTCAGGAAAAAGGAAACAGGCTTCTGAGTTTACTGGTTTGCATTGAGGTGGATCCTGTATTTTAATGTGGTTTTGTATAATTAATCTATATTGTTGGTCTAGAGTCAAACTGGAGTTTGAAATGTTACAGGGTTAAACAAATACAGTGCTGCATTCATTCACACTCTCGTGTGAGTTCATTTTTTCATTTATATTCCAAAACCCAAACCTCTAGAACAGCAATTCAGTAAGTCTGTTGGCCAAAGGAAAAGATGACATTTGGCTTGCATGTGAAATCCAATCACATGGAGTTGCACTGTCCTTTTCCCGACTATTCGTGAACGTAGGAGCACCATCCTGCAACAATTATGCAAGGTGAAAAACATCAGTGGGAAGGCAAGTTATGAAAGAGTGCGCAGAGAGGCTGTGCCAGCCCCCTTGCGTCAGGATATTTGCATCCAGAGGAGAAAATAATTCTCTGCGGAGGCTTTCCAAAGCAGCAATGACAGCCTGTCAAAAGCAACCCTGGAGATCCCTAACCCAGGCAGAGGGCAAACGCAGCGTGCTGTGCCCTGGCTCACAGTTAAGGAGATCTCTAGAATGCACAGAGAAAGCTGTGAATCTGCCAAGGGCCAAGCACAGCCTCACCTCCAACCTGAGGGCTCTGTGTTTGCAGTTCCACTGCGCTGGGATGCGCCAAAAGGGGGAGTTATCCTGGAAAATACTACCAACGGCTTGGAGTTGCACCACAAATTGCTCATGGTTATTATTCATTAGCTGAATCAAGAGTCATCTTTCTGAATATTTTTTTAATATCCTGGGATTTGTATCATTGCATATGCAAAGGAAACTCCCATTCTAGGAGTTTTATTCCTCTCTATGAAATAGAGAAAAACTGACCCAACATGAGTTTCTCACCCCTAACACTCATTTCATGTAGCTACGAAGAATGCAGCTTGCCACTTTTAATCATTGAATATACAGTAGGCAGACTCCTCAGGAAGTCTCAATGGTTTTCTAAATTCCMACTTTGTCCTGAATAAGTGATTGTGCTTACCAACACTGACAACCAAATGTTTCACAGATGCAAATCAGCTGGATCACCAAGCATCTACTCTATGCTTACTGAAATACAAGAGGAATACGAAGCATACTTTRACAGTCTTTTTACACAGGATCACAACTAACTAGGGAATGAGGGTTTTCTAAAAGGAAATGGAAAAAGTTGGATTAAAGCATTAGATATTTCAATACAAGGATATGGTGTTCAGAAGCACATGTGCAAGAAAAGAGATAGGAACGAGTTCAACCATGTATCAGTGAGAAGTTGTGAGGGATTTTAAACATTACCTCCATCCTCAATGGTAAGTCTTCTGCTTCTGTGATCTCAGAGCTGAAAGTATATTCAGATTCATTGCTACTGTGAGTTGAGTCTGTTCTTTTGTGTCCAGGCTTGGGGATGCTCTGGAGTGCAAATGGAACAAATCGGTACCGCTATATGGTTCTCCCTGTGACTGTCTCTTCACAATCTTTAATTTAGCTTGTAATATTTGGTGTTATTTCACAGCTATCAAAATTTATAAGAAAAGATTTTTGATTCTGCTCTGTCATGCTATGTAAAGCCTATGAGATACAGTTCACAATCAAATCTATGGAGACAGGTCAGATCCCACACCATCATGGATTGCTAGAGAAAGCAGAATCAAGCAAGGATGCAGCACTTTGTGGGAAAGAAACACTCAAGTTTATAGGAAGTACAGGCAGCAATTCTCTAACTTCCTTCACGTTATATTGAGGAATAATTTTTATTCCTGCCACATAAAATATTCCTAGGACTACTTAAAATTTATCCTTGGATGAAAGTGGTACAAATAACCCTAGCATATGTGAATAACTACAGGGCAAAATACAGGCAGACAGCACGAGCAATACCACCAGCAAAGTCACAGCAGAAATTTAGCCTTCTTGACAGTTCTGACAATTAGAAGGAATTTTTTAAAAAAAGTCAACAGCAAATTTTAAATGTATTTGTTTTGGCTGAACTAATCTAAGTAGTAAGTATTTAAAAGCATAAATTCCTTTTTCGGGTACAGGTTCCCAGCACACAGCTGACAGCAGAATCAGTTACTAATTTATCCCACCAGTTTCTGCCTGTACACAGTTGTAAACAGCTTTTGATTTTTCAGCTGCTGAGCCACTTACCACCATTAGGTTCATTTCATCCTTGAGGTCGTCGTAGCGCTCCTCCAAACGGCTGAACTCGTTCAGCAGGTTCTGGTACCGTAACCGTTCGTCATTCAGGTCCAGCTCCAGCTGCTTTGTCTCCTCCACCAGCTTCTTTTCCATCGACTCTGCCACAGACAACAGGGATCCAAAGTGAGAATTCCAGCCCTACCTACCACRCAGTGCATCCATCCTGGAGGTACAGGCCTGTGTCTGCACCACAGAAACAGCCTGCCATTTGAAGCTGGTGTTTTGTGCTTCTGTAGGCAAACATCAAGCTAAAAATATGAAGGGCCAAAGCATTATTGTGGCAACAACAGAAGTGCTCACTCAGTCAAGTTAGTTATTCTGCTAATACCTTCTATCAGTGATTCCAGGAGGAAGGAAGAAGGGGCCCCAACCCACTGCTGTGCTGTGTAAAAGCAAAATGTGAGGTGCTTTACGCCTCAAGTATCCTGACCCTCCTCATCACAGCCCCGTTCATCACAGCCTTCACATCTAGAGTTATGCTTTCCTGGCTGCTGCCTACACAGTCATAGCAGCCAGAAAAGTTGTAGTAGAAAAACTATATTAAATATCAGAGCTGCCTTTTGAAAATTAAAATGCTTTGGAACAGTCACCCCCCTAAAAAAGACCCCAAACCCTTAGGATGTCATGGAAATACGAATGGTAATAATTCTGATGCCTGCAAATTCTTAAAACAAAGACATGAAACCACTAAACCAAAAAGGAATGCAAACTAAGGCAAATCAGGCCGATGTATGCAGTAGAGTGTTGCTTTACAAGGTAACATGAAGTACAAAACCTGAATGAAAAGAACAGAGCCAACCTGTTATTTCCCTCGCCTGGTCATGGATGCGGCGGTTCAGGTCCTCCTTTTCTGTTTTCAGTAATGAGTTCTGCTCTTTCAGCTCTGATACCAGCTACAGAGATAATAAAATTTTTGACTCAGAATGCAGTTCATCTTTCAGCAGCAGCTCTAACAACAACATGTTGATTGTTGTAACAGTTCAAATACTCAAAGTTTTCTTCAGAGAATTAAACCAGTAAATAAGTTATAGCTTMATTTCCCAAATTACATTTCTTAAATATGTCCCCCTGCAGACTCCCCTGTACATTCTGCACTCCATTTCTGATCAGATACCAAAATTGCCTTGAACCACTCCACAGTGCCATATATTTGTAAGCAAAGTCCCAAAGATGTAACTGGCTCATTAAACAGAAATATTAATGAAATAGTAGTATACTTGGCAGTTCAGTGGTATATTCCACTGCATTGGGTAACACCACAATATAACATCTTGCCTCTGCCCTAAAGCTGTCACTTTACTTGTGTCCAGGTTTGCCAATTACTCATTTGTCCTTTATTATTGTTACTATGCATTCACTTTGGTTTATCAATTCTTATTTTTCCTTATGCTTATCTGATCTTGAAATTTATCACTCCAGCATCACATAATGATGGATTGGCTGTTCCAATATTCAAAACCTGCACCATTATCAGCAAGTACTCTTGACAGGAAACAACCTGTTTGATATGTTTGTGGTTAAAGCAAAGATAAGGGGGTAGCTGAAACCTGTTGAACTAGACTGTGCACACATAGGTGTGTTGAATAGGCTGGCTGTTTACACTAGGGAGGATATAGTAGTACCTTTGAATACTGAGTATGGCACAGATTTCTGATATCTACACGATTACTCTCTCTAGGTAGGTAAAATGATTTATTGTTATGAATGCGCTACCTCTGACTAATTCAGAAAGCTTAAGTATTTGGATTTGCAAATACTTTCAGTATCAAAATCTGAATAGATTGGACACATATATTTACATACAATATATGGATTTAGCATATTCTTCTACCATAGGTGTAGTCATTTAGGTACCAAGCCTATTTAGGACTGTACAGCTATAAAAATACTGTAAAAATATCAGCCACACAATTGAGCCTGGGCAAAACCTGAGTGGACACCAGGCCCCTGTAAATGCTCTCATGCATCTGAGACCCCATACGTGCCTGCTCAGTTTCATGTTTGTATTTGTCTGCCCATTCCTCAATGGTCTTCTTCTCCGACTGAGTCTGGAGCAGCTCCTTGCGGAGCTTGGCAATCTCCTCCTGGAGGCTGATGACACGGTTGGTGGCGTTCTTGGCCTCCTCCTCACTCATCCGAAGCCTTTCCACGTCACTCCGCAGCTTCTCTGTCTCCGTACTGTACGTGATCTCCAGGTTGCTCATCTTCTCCAGCAGGGATTTGTACTCTTTGTTCTTTGCAAAATACAATACAGAGCAGCTGTTAGAGAAATTCTGGTTTAAGRGAGCCTTTTCCTTCCCTACAGAATACACCCAGACATGGGAGCAAAGGAGCAGCTTCCCCGTTTCATAAAGGTTTTGGTCTGTTTCTGCAGAATTGCTCAATGAGGTGACAGAACAGTCCGGTCCCTAAGCCTGCACATTCTAAACTAAAATCAGATGGAGAGCCCACATACATCAAACACGATCACCCCACCTTCCCCTTAAACGGAGCAACTGACGTGCTTCAATGAAACACGGGCGTTAAGGGAGTGGGCGTTTTCTCTCACTTCTGCTGAGAGACACAAACGGATGTTTGACTGCTCCAGTTCTACTGCGGCCTCCCCTTCCCTCCTATYGCCGTTCTTCATCAGAAAAGAGAACTGAGCCCTTACAATGAAAATTCAGAGCACTCTGTGAATGCCCACGGTACTGAGAGAGGTAACGAGGATTTTGACGCATTCTCCCCGAGGCCGGGGAGCTTGTACCTGCTCGTCAATTTTCCGCTGCAGCTGCATGATCTTGTTCTCCAGGCCGATGTGAAGCTTCTTGTAGCGCTCCACAGAGCGGGCCTCTATCTTCAGCTTCTTCAGCTCCCTCTTGGCCATCATGCGCCGGTAGCAGCATTGCAGGTACACGACGGCCCTCAGGGTCCTGCGGTAGCGCCGTCGGGCCAGCCAGCCCCTCACGTGCTTCTGAATAATAACAGACTTGTGCTCCCGGAGCATCTGCAGCAGAAAGAACACGGCAAGGGGCGTCAGAGCTCCAAACTACACCTATGCAGGTAAATAGATGCCACAACGGTGTGTGTAGAGGCACCTGAGCCTGCAGGGAAACTTCTGATGAAGGGCAAGAAGAAATGGAATTGAAGAAAAGAAGAACAGGAAAAGAAGACTGGAATAAGGACAACGACAAGGAGAAAAATTAAAAGGAACCAGAAGGAAAAACATGGCAAGAAAGAACTGGAGGCACATTGAAGCACCAGGCATTCCTTTGTGTTGAGGTCAGATCCCAGCTCATTACAAAAGTATATGGTGCCTGTTGGCAGGATTACAATTTTTTTTTTTCTTTTWAAATGCATCTTTATCTTGAAACACTTTTGAATCCCTGACATATGCTGCCTAAGGTTCATTAATGCAAAGTTTAGAATTACTGCATTTGATATGCAACGCAGCCGGTACACACTAGAACTCAGAGGAAATTGTAGCAGCTGTTAAAAAGTCAAGGACTTTTGTTTTGTTTGTGTTATTTTGTGTGGGGTTCTTTTTGCCTTTTTTGGCATACCTTAGGCTTGCCAGCATGGAAAAATTTTAATCTATTCTAATAAGAAATTTAGATTGTAACAATTCCAATTTATTTTATGGCAGAAATTTCAACCATAGCTTTGAGGTGTAAAAAAAAAAAAATTCATAATACTTAAAATAAAAATTTATAAAACGGTCAAGAATGCCAGCAACCTTCATCAGTGTGTTAGCCAGAGACTTCAGCTAGGAAGAGTCTACTACTTGTTTTGGGATCCTTCACCCGCTAATTCAACCAGAGATCCCYCAGTGATCTGGAGCACCTGAATTCTAGCAGATCACAGCTATGCTCAGAGAGCCTGCCCAAACCACAAGGCTTCCACGACTCTGAGAGCTTTGGAGTTCACTTAATAAAGCTTCTGAGTATTAAACAGTTTATTCTAAAGAACAAAATTACTTAAGATTTCATGTTAATGACTAGAATTGATAGTTTAAATATTGTATGCAGTTCACATTCTTACACTGATTTACTACAAAGCTCGTAAGACAAACTAGTCAGGTAACAATAATTTTATTCTCTTTTATACTTCTTAACAAATGAACTATGTTAGAAGTGTTACAGTCCCAGATCAATGAACTTAAAATTCACCAGCAAAGTGGCAAGATTATAATATATACAAACTTTTTCCCTTAGCATTTATTTCTGAATTAAAAATGAGATTTGAAATACCAGCACTCAGTTACACAGCACACCAGGGTAAGGAAGCAGCTCTCTGAAAAGCACAGCAAGGTCAAAAGCCAAAGTCCTTCTGACTGCACGCCATGCAGTCGGCATTCCTGCCTCTTTACTTGTTTTCTGGAACACTCCTTCAGGTTACCAGCAGGTGCCTGAACACTTCAACACAACTAGCTTTCAACAACATTTTCACCTCAAGTTTGAAAGCAACAAGTCCTGTAAAATACCTCCATTGTGCAGGGATGGTCCTCATCTGCCAGTGAATTCTCACATCCATGCAATCCAGTGAGGAAACAATCCACTCCAACGTGAGGTGAGAGGATCAGAAAAGTTACTTAATTTACCAGGTATTTCCCAGGAAAGCTTATGTCAAAGCTGTGGAGGAACTGAACTCCTCGTCAAGATGAGCAGCACATTGCAATGTCTCAGGCAGAAGCTTTCCCCAGGATGTGTGTGAGATGATTCAACCATCTTTAATTCCTTGTACTGCCCACGTGACTCAACACAGGCCCTCTCTTCCTACAACAACAACAGGTACCTTTCACAATCCTAAGGAACAACACGTGTAGCACACATTACTGGCAGCCAGGGCTCAGCCCAGGTGTCCTGTCACAGGGCAACCTTTCGGTTTCACTCGGCTGCAATCACCAACTCCAGAACAACCGTGTTTACCTTCCCACGGCACACAGAGCTTGTGCTTTGCTCTCTGGCCATCCCTGTACCTCAGCCTTAGCAAATTTCCACCTCAGGAGCACAACACAAACACAGCACACCGCAGGGGCACTTGTCAGACTGTCATGTTTTACTGCGGTGAACAATTCACAGCTCGAGGGGGATCCTCCCGACAGGCAAGTCTGACCACCCCTTACAGGGACTCCTCCAGTAACCTGCCATCTCTGTTAAGAGGAAATATAACAGGTTTATTAGACTCTGTGCTACAAGACAGATGGGGTGTGTATTACTCATGTGACTAACAAGGCATAGAGAAACATCTCCCATTTTCCTAAAGACAGCTTTTAGGCCAGCTGTTGCTGTGACCCATGTGTCACTTTGTCACATCTGTCAGATCACTGTTAAAAACACTTCTTGTGTAACACGACAAATATGGTTTGTAATAACAAAAATGCTAAGAATTCCAATAAAAAGGGAAGTGGATACYCACACAAAAGAACAGCCAAGTCAAGCACAGGGGTCTTACAACTAAGAAATTCTTATCAAGGACTACTTTTTTTTTCCAACTTTGTGATTAGTTTATGTTAGAATTCTGTAATTTAGACACATTCACATGTGACTGTGTAGCAACCTTAATACAAATAAAAAATATACAGAAATTTCAAATATAGACGAAAGATATAGAACATAAGCATTAGATGGCTTTTGGCTGCATGTCCTTAACATCTACATGCTCAGGAAAACAACAGACCWCTCTCAGCTATGTATTCAGAGAAATATAGGCTGACTTTTGAGCCCAGCTAAAACAACTCATGCAGATAAAAGTGCCATGAAACATGTTGGCACTTTGCAGTTTGAATCATTATTCTGTTTCCAGCCCTGTAACCACTGAAAACCAAATTCTAATTCCTCAATTGAATAATTTATTATCAAGAATAATCACRAAAACATTACCAATATCATAAGGACAGGTTTGTATCAATTTATCCCCAAAACAAAACCAACGTACATTAAAATTTTTTTTAAAAAAGCCCCACCCACACACAACTTTTAATCTCCTATTTTTGTGGGTATCTCTGCTCACGTAAGTCTCCTGCAGCATATTCCATCAGCCATTTCAGAATCACTGAGAGTAGGGACGGGAGAGAACCAGTAGTGCATTACATGTATACTGATGTAAGCAATACTGATTTGGACTCATGGAGGCAGATTAAAGCAAGGCCATTTTCAGTATTTAAGTGCCTTGACATTCTAGATAACAAATGAAAAAGTCAGAAATGCCATAAATCCCTGTTAGGTTCTCCACTGACTGCACTGAAAGTCTAAGTACATCCGTATTAGATGACGATGAGAATACCTCTAAAATGACAAGTTAATTGATGGCAGTATCAGGTATTTCTAACTTCCAGGTGCTGCACATTTTGTTTGTGCATCACATGTAACACCATGCACACAAAACTTTTCAGATTCCCGAGAGGACAACAGAGAGCAGCTTTGTACTGAAAGTATGTGGAAATAAGGGTAGAGTGGAAAAGCACCTTATGATTTCTTACCATTTGGTACCTGTTTCTGACCATGTAACCTCTGAGGAGAGCCTGAAGAGCAATAGTAGCATCTCGCATGCACCGGTATCTCTTGCGGACCACGTACATGCGCTGGAACTTCTGAATGGTGATGGCAGCTCGTGTTCTCCGCAGGAACTTGGCATAGCTAGGCAAGAAAAACAGTACAAATAATACCTGTAATTATGTTCCAGAGCTTGAATGCTTTTTTGCTTTTTTACATCCTGTATCTTCAGTTTCTTCTTAATGTTGTCAGTGATACAGTGCATTTGTTTGCTATTCTACTGTGTGGCAGTACAACAGAATGACAAATTAACAGAAACCTTGCAAGGCTTTATGGGGAAATGCTTTCACTTCCCTTAAGAACTGTACTATAGAACTGACAAGATAAACTCAGCTTAATTTCTCATCACCTTTTCTCCAACTTTAAAGCTGTTTCCACTATGTCATCTTCGGCATCTACTATCCTAACCTCAACTAGTAGAAAATGTTTGCTCGTTCTTGGCTCTCACAGGAAGACAATTACAAAGCATCTTGACATAATCCTCTTTAAGAAGTTTGGTTACTATAGTCTTCATCACTACCTTGTCTTTGAATGATACCACCTGTATTCCTACCCTTCTCTCAGGCCCCACAGTCATCCCTCAGAAGTCAATCCAAACAAATCACKGACTGATGTATCTCCCTTTACAGCTGCACCCTGGATGAGGAATGGCTTCTCCAACAGGGCAGACCTAGCTGGGAGGGCACATGGAAACTGAGCAATAAGGACTCCCACATTCCTGCTTCACCTGCAACATATCTCCTAGTACTACTTATCTTCTGCCTCACAGAGCCAGGGTGCTACTGTCCTCTGAGAAAGGTCAAAACCAGGCAGGACAGACACACTCATTATACTCAATTTCCTTCATTTCCTGGAAAATCATTTCCTCTCAAACAGCATAGGAAGGCAAGAACACATGTATCACATTTAAATGCCCTACTTAAAGGGCTGGTGTGGGATTTCCCCTGAGCAGTGCTTACCATCGTGCCTGGTACCCTCTGACATGTCTCTGGATGGTGATGGCAGCCTTCCTCATACGCATGTACTTCTTTCTCATCAGCCAGCCTCGGATCGTCTTTTGGATACGGATACAGGCAGCTCTCAACTTATCTGCCCTTATTTTTTCCAGATAGGCTACTTGACCAGCCCGGAAAAATATTTTTGTCTTACCAAACTGGTACTTATCCTTGTCCTATTTTCAGAGGTAAAAAGAGGATAAGTTACAGTATTAAGTGTTAGTGCATTAAAAAAAAGCATGAAGGCCTAAATGAAAGTACAGTTAGCAAAGAGGCAAAATTATCTGTGTAATATTTCAGGTGAACTGAGACTTAAATTAAGTAGTGGAGAAGGGTATTTTGACTGTATGATCCTGTTAAAAAATTAATACAATGAGGCCACAAGCATGGCCCAAAGGAGCAACATGAGATTTTTGCTTAGATGAGAATGCCATGAAGATAATAACATGGAAGGCCACAGGAGGTGACAAGGGGGCCCAGAGGATGAAAGCAATACAGGCAATGCACATGTACAATTTTCTGCTTAAATTGTAGCTGACCGCCCTGAGCAGTCCATCTTCAACCACATTACACAGTGCAAACAAAACAGCTGGGGCTTCAGACGTACACATCACGTCTTGCATCAGGACTAAGCAACAAAGCATGTTGCTGCTGCTCAAACACATCTGAAATTTCAGAACTAAACCAGAAAGAGAATAATTTTTTATCTCTACAGGCTGTAGTACTCCTTGGAGGGAAAAACTGAGAATATACAAAGGCACATTGAAAAAAAATTAATTTTGTTGGCTGCTTGATTCTAAGCTGAAAGGAACAGTAGTCAAAGAGCTACAGTTTAGGATACATTTGTGCTTTAGCACTTCGTAGAAGTACTAAAATAGTGTGGCTATGAGGGAGTAAGTGACACCGTCTTTATTCCTGCAGATTCCAAATRCTCTCAGCTCTAAGTCCAGTACCTGAATCAGCTTCTCCAGGACATTTTTACATGTCTGCTTTCGGTCACCAAGGACATCTCTCTGCCTCATCAGAACACGGTAACGGCTGAAGAACTCTTGGTACGTCCACCTGTCCCACAAACAGAGACAGTGTCAGTCCCAACAATGAGTATTACCTTGAAAAGAACTGCAGCTGAAAGCACTCCAAGGAGAGCGAACACACCTGGAGGGGAAGCCGGCTGCACTGATTCGGATRGTCTCCAGGACGCCACAAGCTCTCAGCTGCTGCACTGCCCGCTTTTCATCAAACCTAGGGAGCAACACAAGGTGGCTGTGGGACTAGTTTTGCATTCCTYGGGACTACTGGTTGTGTGCAGGCCTAGGACAGGAGTGGCACAGTGGGGAGCAGGGGTGGGATGTGATGGGTGGTGAATAAGTCCAGGGAGTGCTCCTGGAAGCTCAGGGGTAAGAGAGGACAGCCTGGCCGGGAACTGCATGAGCCCACTGGCACTGGAGGCTGCTCACCCTGCCCTGCTTTCTGTTGGCCAATCCAACAGCCACGGGAGCCTTTGTGTGCCCAGGCTTTGAGAAAAGCTCTAAGCAAGGTCACATATGAAAATGAAGATAAGRAAAAACGCACTGGAATCTGAAAAAGCAAATTCCAGGAAATATCAAAGGAGCTCAAGGAGTGCAAGCCACCAGTTACATTTAAAACTGCTAGCAATGAAAATTTTGGACTCTTTTTCCATATATGAACATAAACAAAAAAAAAAGCGTCAGGAAATATTTCTCCCTCTATTCATCCCCAAACATYGCCTGCTGTAACACATGTACACAGGCACAATAGATCCATAACCAGAGAAAGGTGACACAGCACTTCACTCCTGAGTGAGCAAGGTTAGGCAGAGCCTTGATGCTTGGTGGCCCTGGGCAATCCCCTCCCATCATGGGCTACTCAAACCACACAGAACCAGCAGCTTACGTGAAYGGAAACTTGAAGTCATTTGGCTTAATACAGCGCACGTAGTGAGGAGTTGTAGCATTCAGGGTTTCCATCAGCAAATGAAGAGAGTTTCGAAACTTTTTGAAAAACAAAATGAAAAAAAAAACCATCAGGGAATAAGCTCAGTAAGCTCAGAAAGCAGACCTGGTCTGCATACTTTTCATTTAATTATGGCACAGATATGTTGATAGTTTATGTTTGGCCCATTGATAACTGGAACCAAGTTTTCTGGGGACTGAACCCCACTTTTGATTTGAGTCAGACAAAATTGCACATGATTAAAAAGACCCAGTWTAAGATTTTCAAAACTTCTCAGCATCCATGTTAAATCTGTTTTGAAAAGCATCAGTTTGGCACCACAATAAGAAATGGGCTTCCTGAAATTGTGCCCCACAGTACATTAGTAATTGTGGACTATTTGCTCCAATCTGTAAGTCATAATAAGCTGCGCCTCTCTCAAAATCACAAGGGATTCCAAGAGATACCAGCACACCTTGGGACCTATGAGACAGGAGGTGAAGGGAGAGATTATTTAATAGAGCTGCATCTTCAAGCTCACCTGATGTCCCACAGTTTTCTTATGCTCCTTGCTGGCTTGACCTGGCCTGGCCTTGGCAGGTTTGACAGCCGTTCGAGACAGAGGCACACGCCCTGAAGGGGTTGCTGATGTGGGACTGAGGACCTTCTCCTCATCCTGGAATAACTCTGGTAGCAGCTTAAACTGGTATAACAGCATAAAAAATATACAAGGAGTAAGAATCCAGCAAGTGACTGCACCTGCTTCTGCTTAAGGTTAAATTCCAGGCTAGTTTTTGTAAGCACTGCATTTTTGATGAATTTCACAGGTGACAAATGTAAAAAAGCAGACAAGCTAGTGGTATAGTGAGTGGGCCGTGATTTAATACCAAAAATACTGTGGGTTTGATCAGTGAGTCTCCTTCTGAAGATAAAATTCTGATTTGAGGTTTTTTTCATATAATCAGCCATAGCTTCCATGTGAAACTGTTAGATGCTGACAGCAGTTTCATACGTACCAGCTGCAATTATATATGGCTGCTTTGATCTAAGGAAACAACCGGGTCCTCTCATATTCCAATGGTGCATCAGACTCCTTTGTGGTTGAGAGGTATCTGGGGCACTGAATAAGGCAGCAGGCAACAAAGATGATTCCTGCGTTATCACTCCAAATTGATATAATCAGCTTAAAAGAGGAACCAACAACTAAAAAAAACACTAGCAAAATTTATCTGACTGAGATCTACTCCCTGTCACCRGGAGTGAAGGAAAAACCTGAAACATCCTTCCAAATATCACCCAGGCCTTCCAGTTCCCTTTYTCTAATGGCTACAAAATATACTGATACATAGCAGCTGCTTTGAAGTAACTTATAACTAAAAATAACACCACCAGGTCTTCCTACTGACAACTACAGCACATCAGAACCATTATAAAGTAAGAGAAYCTGAACTTCTCTACCTGTCCATGAATAATTTTTTATCTAGCATCTGTGCATTTTTTCCCAAGAGATAGGAGCATTCATTTTTCAGTACTAGAAAGTGCTTGGGCCAAGTACAAACTGAAAAATTAAAAAATTGGTTTTGCCTTATAAAACTTGGTGAGCAGACACGATAACCAATGAAACACCCTGCACAACAAAATGGCACCTGCGCTGTGGCTGTGCCAGATGGGCTGGGAGAAGGCATCAAACGTCCCCCAGTAGCATCCACCACAGCACTCCAGCATAACAGAATGACTAAGAATGCTACAAAGGTATCCTAAATTCCTGAACTTAAAAAGKAGTATCACACCTGAATCTACCTCCATAGCTGGTGGAAGAATGACATTTCCAGAGGGTGATTTACCCTTCTCCTTCCACTGACTCAACACAGAGTTGAGTGTGATTGGGCCACCACCTCCTTGTTCGGCTGCCCTTGATGCAGTGAGTTGGTGTGCACAGGCATCGGAGCTACAGAGCCAGGTCTTTTCATCACATTCAGAAACTTACTTGAATGTAATATGCTTTTTCTGAAACTCCTGATGCTCCCACACACCAGGGGTGGGGGTAGGAACGRGGTCCCCATTGTCTCAATTGCACATGAATGAGGTTTTCTAAGATGTCCATACCTAAGTCTCATTCCCTTTTTCCAACCCTGAGAAAATCTGCCCATAAAAAYGGGCAAGTGTCTATCAAAGGCACTATTTTCATGGACACTGGCCCCTTCAATTCAAGTAGAAGAAAGGAACAACGTCTGGCCTCCGCAGCACAGGTCAGCAATGGGATGATCCACACTGTGTGGGCATTCCTGTTCCTGTCTGGTTTTGGGTTTTAATATCTTATCAATTTTCTTTGTTTCACAGAACACTAGGAGTGTTCAAAGAGAGGGAAAACACTGATCAAAGGGTRGATAATTCACGTGATATAAAACAAGCAAGCAGGCATTTCTTCCCTGTAATTTTTTCAGACAACTTAACAGACATGCTGCTAACAATCTTACAGATCATTTCTTTCAGTACAGAGCCACAACAGAAGATTTTAACAACCATGCCAGTAGCAAGCATAAAAGCCTAGGATGGTTTTATTGCTTTCATGATACATGCATGGAAACTGAACCAGTTCAAAGAGGTTYTGTGGGTGGATTTACAGAGAAGGCCAAAATAAACAGTTAAACTCTATAGTGGCTGCCAAGAGCAGTGTGTGTCATGCACTTTGGAGAGCAAAGAAGCATCCAAGCTGTATGTGAGAGTGGGCACGGGCAGGATGACAGATGATGCATTCAATTTAGAATTACCTTCTGTTGGATGTGCACAGCATACCCAAAAACAACGACAACAACAAAATAAAATAAAAATCAGAAATGCAGYACCACTACAATTACTGACAAAGAGGCCCTGATGAAAAATAAAAATACAACATTCTTCACACTGGTTTTGGCAAAGTTTACCATGGGRTAAAACCATGTTGTTTTTTAGTGTTTAGACTGAACTGACTCAAGCTACAGTGAGCCTGCCTGAGCTGCTGTCATGCTGTCATGGCAGCTCTGTCCCCACTGTCTGTCCCTCACTCGCTGGCCAACATCCCTCAGAGCACCCTGTCCCTCTGCTCTCCACAGCATGGCTGGCTGCCCCTGCCAGCTCCCCAAAGATGCCACCTGCCTCCCCCTCCATCCCCAGCAACTGGCTTCACTCAAACCACTTCAACACTTCTCCCAGTGGGAAGTCTGCTGTGGTGTTTCATTATACCACATGTTTTAATGATTTAGCTTCATATTATCTGCTCAGAATAGAAACAGAAGAGAAAAACGTTGGTTTTCCTGATAGAATAGCATAATTTTAAATAGCCTGTCCTTGATACTCAGCTTCCTGGGCCATTAGAGCTAGCAAATTCCCAACAGCCACTGCAGTGCAATGTCAAGTTAATTGCCTTCACATTTCCGAGAGCACAACCAGCATTTCTGCCATTAAAAAAAGCAGATGAGGCCACTGAAGGCCTGTTCTATAATATTCCTTCACGCAGTATTTTTCAATTCAGATGTTATCTTTCTTTCATAGATACCAAGGAGGCAAGACTGTAAATTCTGGTTTGTGTCCTTAGGGTCTATATATTTTATTCCTCTCTCATTTTGCTTCTGGAACAGAACTTGTCTCTCCTTCAAATATTTTCTGCTCAGTTGTCACACCATAAACAAGGAGCTTCTGTTTTCAGGTTATAAAATTAAGGGCTTAACTGTTAAGCCTTCTTATACTGCTACAGTATATCAGAAGTCATTGACGCCTCGACAGAAAATACAGCAAAGTTTCGTGAAGAAGAAACCCCCCTTCCCAAATCCCCTTTCCCCCCACCCAAAACCTCAACCCAACAAAATAGCCTCAAAAACAACAACAAACCACAAACAGTGAAATTAGTGGCTAAATATAGACTGATCTTGCATGAAAAAAAATTAGGATACAGGGCTTTCTAAGTTCATATAGATAACCAAGTAAAACAGAAACTACGTTCAGTTTCAATTGATCTGATACTAAGGCAGAAATATTTCCCAGGTTTATAAGAAGTTTTATATGACCCTTAATTCAAGGACTCATAACTGCACAGGAAGAAAAAAAAATTCTTACACTAACCTTACTTGATTTTAGGACCTTAATTTGTTCTTCATAAACTGTGTCTTTATTCTTTTCCAAAAAGCCTTCACATTGATATTCCACCTGAAAGCCACCATTTTACAAAAAAAAGTATTAGAAGTATTTAATTAGAATATTTTGCATAGAGTTCACCAGCTGTAACACTCACATTTAAAACATAATTCTCCTGGATGCTGAAAAGACCAGTTCCCAAGTGCATCTTTGTTAAATATAGATTTTCCTTAAAGAGAGTGCTTTCCAGTAAAACGTAGAACATTAACATACAGAGAGATGAATACTGCTATTGCATTATATCAGATCTATCTCACTGCTGGGAGATGCTTGTGGTAAGGCAGCACGACTGAATGGTTACCATAAGGGTGAAGAATCAAAATGTGTGTCGAGCATCTCCTTCACTGAACTTATCAGGGCTGCAGAACTGTCTGAAATCCAGATGCAACTGAGACCAAAGTATTTAATCTCATTAGCTAAGAAGCAGTAAGTACATCTGCCTGCAGCTTATTGTGGAAACGCCTCATTTGTGCTCAGAAGGACTAATTTTACCACAAGCAATAAAATGTCTGAATGTTGTGACAATACATAACAATCCTTTGTCACAGGGCCACAGGGTCTCCTGGACCAAAGAACAGCCAGTGTCAGATAAAAATCTACCATTTATTCCACTGTCCTAATTCAAGGCTGAAAGAAAACCAAAACTACTGTCAGAAGTCCATTTATCAGTGCTTGCACAAAGACACTATACCCTGAGCGGCAAAACACTTCACATTTCAAAGAATTCCTAGAGGGAAGAGGACAGAGGATGTCTCCAAGGTTTCTACCCAGCTGAAAGCCCACCCTGAGCGCTACTTGGGGCATCATCCGTGTTCTTACTGCGGGAGGCCATGCCAGGAGAGGGCAGCAGCATCCCTGCCTTATCCAGGAGGACAACGTCAGACACAGACTGCTGACCTGCCAGCTGTGGCGTTATTTTTCCTTCAAGATGTCTGTGTACACTCACATAAGCACAGAGGAAACACAAAATGCTTAGCACAGACAGCACAGCAGAGCTTAGAGCTTTGCTACTACCTGCTCGGAGCTACATGCAGCTTTCCTTGGCCCTTGCTGCTCAGACTAGACATAGGAAAGCCTTGCTTTCAAATATCAAAATTTAGCCTAATGAATAGATTATGAAATATTAATTAAATCCTTCTTGTTCTGTCATCCACCAAATAGAACTCATTAATATAAACAGTTACAGAGATGTTCCTGCTGCTTTCACTAAGGTAACACTAGATGCAATAAGAACAGGAGCCCTCTTCTATACATAAATTCAGGATYCTGGGAGAAACCTAGTGTAGGCAGATAAAGGCTCCCAAACCCCCACACCAGCATGTGCAGACCAACTGATAAGAATCCCAGAGCTTCCTGAAACCTTTTTTGACAAAGCTGACCATATTCTGAGGCACCTTCTTTGTATAATAGGACAACTGTATTAAATTGGATTTTTAAATTTTTTGTTTTAACCTGAGGAGTTGCTCAGTTTGATGAACATTGTGGGAGCTGAACACCACACGCACTCCACTGAGACACCCCTCAGCCAGCTTCCTAGAAATAGCTGTTCCCTGAGCAGCCAAGGCGACGGTGGGAGCAGCACACACTGCTCCAGCAATAGAAAAGGGTGTGTTAGCCTCTCTTCCTCTCTGCACAGTGAGATGGCAGCAAAACCAGCATCATTTCATTGCTGCTCTTTGGCTAAAAGGACTGAGATACATTATTTCCTATTTCGTGCATTTCTGTTGCATAACTGGAATTGATACAATAATGCTGAGAGCAGCAAATGCACTAAGCTTCCCTGTTTGGAAAAAAGGTGGTCAGTGCTTACAGCATGTGATGGGAGTCAAGGTGGTCAGTGGTTACAGCATGTGATGGGAGTCAGAGCTCGGCTGTGTCCCTGGCTCTGCACAGCTGCCAGTTCACTTTCTCCTCCTGATCAGGTGTTCAGGCAGAACTGAGTAGAGCCAGGGATGCACTGCTCTGCCTGTAACAGCCCCAGGATCCCCACCCACGCACCAGCCAGAGGGAAGTACTCGAGGAAAAGTCCTTACCTTGTCAGCAAAGTGCTTGATGATAAATGCCTTATTTGACATGCGTGGTTTTTCAAAGAGGGCACATTTATTCAAGTGAGTATTGTAYAGTTTTTGGGCCCAGGAGTCATCTGAGCCTTTTGGCATCTATGGAAGAGAATACAGAGACATTTAAAATGTTTTGGAAACTTTTCAGTAGCAAAAGAATCTAAGAAGATGGGGCACAACACTTGATGGTTTGCTTTCACATTCCAGTTCCTCAGATTTCCAGTGCTGCCATAAGCAAGGATGCAGTAACCAGCTGTGTGCTTGCCTGTCCTACACTCAGTACTGGGCACTGCCCAGCAGCAGGTGTGGCTACTGGGACACATGTGACACTAACAACGCCTCCAGTGTCACAGCCCTGGAGGCAGGGATCCCAGGGGCACGTTACCAGACTGAGCAAAACTCATCCACCACCGTTAGAGATTTCTTGTGAAGCTTTGTGACGTGCAAGAACCCCAAACTGGGTTTCCACTGAGGCAGACACCATGAGCCATGGCCTGTACATAGCTTGGCACAAATTAAACCAAGATAAAATACAAAGGGTGAAACACCAAGCGAGAGGCAATTTGGGGAAATCTGACAGGACCAAGGTCTGCACTCGCTATGCTCAGGGAAAAGAAAACTGTCAAAGTCCAAACAAAGGTTCACCAGAGACCCAGGAACAGATACATGATGGAGGGGAGGGGGTTTCTTCATTACTAAAACCACCTTTTCTCCTCCTCTAATTGCCAATTCTGTTTGTACGTTTTCCAAATTCTTGCACCAGCAGAGTGTCAAAATAACAACTGTCTGCAGATGACTTTTCCCTGTGAGGCCCAGAAGCAGGACAGCTGATGACCTCTTTCTCTATGAAAGGCCTTGAACACACACCTTGCACTCCTCATCCAACAGATCCAGAACTCCCATTTTGGCCTCTATAAGGTTGATGCAAGGCTGATTGTCATAGAAATCAATCAAGGTCCATGGTATTTGTTCCTTCATATATTCTTCTTGTTCCAGCTTAAAGACATGCTACAGGGCAAAAAGAAAACAGTTCTCTGTGAAATAAAATGCAGAATAAATACATTGAACTCTAACTGAATTCATCTTGGCACATTAATCCAGGCTGTCAAGTGACACACTGGTTCAACTGAGTAAACCCTTTAACAAGTAAGTGTATGAAAAATAAATCAACCTTTTTTCCTGGCCTAAAAACAACAGACTAAATTAAAGCACTCCATATTCTCTGCAAATATCCTATCTTTTTACTATATTGTYCCACAATTATTATAAAGTCTTTTCTCTTATAAAAAAAACAACACAAAACCCAGAAAAAGCTTCAAGAGCAGGAACAGCGACCTATGAAGTGGGATGTGCAATGATTTTATGATTTGGAAATTATGAACACTGCCCTATTTCAAGCAAAATTTCACTATAAATACTTTYGTGTTTCCTTGTAAAAGAACAGAGCTCCATTTCCTCTTAAATGGCTGCTGATTTTTTTTTCTAAGATGACGCACTGCATTAAAATTTACTCTTCAGGAAAAGCCTCCAAGAACGACTCTAGGAGTATTAACACGAGAAATCCTTTAAGGAAAATTCTGTGACAGGTTTATCTGGTACAAAGATCAGCAACCACGTAGTTGTATATTTATTCAAAAATGTTATCACAAACAACCTGCACAGCTTTAATGAAATGTGCATAAGAGATGAATTAAAACTTCAGGAAAAAACAGAGTAAGCCATTAAACAGGCAAACTGTGGTCTTAATAGAACGAGTGCTCTGAAAAACCAAAAAGACTGCTGACTCCAGTTATTTTTGATGACGTTTCATCTCCCATTTACATTTTTCTGCACACTTTATGCTGCTGTGGCAGGCAGACCCACGCTGGGAGTGCCCTACCACCAGCACAAAGCAACATGGGCAGGGGCTGGGGGTGCCACAACACCTGAACTGGGGCTCAGTGCACGGCCCACAGACATCTCACAGATCCCCAGCACACATCTGGCATGCAGAAAACTACCCTGGCAAAGCTGTTTATCCCTTTTATTTCATTAGCTTAATGCCTCCTTCCAACACTTCGCTTCTTAACCACGCCCGCAGGAGCCATTCCCACCCTGTGCCTGGCAGAAAAGCCCGTGGCAGCGTTCTACTGGCGAGTCATATCCAACCTAACACCCGCAAGAAAAGAGAAACCCATTTCTTCAGTGCGAAGGAACTAGTAATTAGGTGCTGAAAAATGCCTTCAGACCTGATATTCCCTGTGGGACTTGGGCACCAGGCAGGCAGGGTAGTCGGGCTGTTCCCAAGCAGCTGGGCTTAGGCTGCTCCAGGCAGCACCTGAAGGTTTGCTGGCTGCCACCAGCCACAAGGCTTTAATTTAAAGCAACTTCCACCCCGTGTACCTGCATGGCAGGCCGGCAGGTCCGTGCCCACCAGCGCTGGGTTTGATAGCTGGGCAGGACACCAACACAACAGCCCTGCCACTCCCCCCCTCGTGAGGCAGGTGCTTACAGCAGTGGCACGAGAGGGAAGGGAACACGGGCACAGTGATCTTTACTGAAGAAGTGAACCATTACAGCTCTTACAGCAACTAGATTTTGCTGTGGAGCTGAGAAAACTCCGAGATGCCCTGTGCCTAGCAGTTACAACATCCCACTCACGGAGCTGAAGCCAGCCACGGCACTACCCACACAGAAAGGGCATGCCACGGCTGGAAAGCCCAGCCTCTGCTCCAGCACCCCACTTACTCCCAGACACACTGGGATGAACAGCAGCGCAGGAGATCCGGTCCTGCGAGCACACACTGCCATGGCAGTATGCTCCTAACGAGAGCTCAGAGCTATCCCGGTGCTGCAGCACAGCCTAGCAACAGGCCTGGCAGAAATAACTTGCCTCATCACTATGCAGGTAAGATATGTAACTGCAAACGTCACTAAGGCTGAGGAGAGAATCGTGATCTCTCCGGAGGAGGGGGAAGAGCCGCCTTCTGCCACGCGTCATTCATCAACTTCAGAATGCAGCTGAAAAGCCTCAAAAAATAACACCGGGGAGGAAGCGCGGGAGGCAAACCTCCAGCAGCGAAGCCGTGCTCTCTCCTGCCCATCCACGGGCTCTCGGAGGTTACGGAGACTCCACTAACTCCGACTTCATCCACATGGTGCTCTCACTGACAGGCAATCTCAGGGTCTTAATTGCCAAGCACTGCTTCTGTCTTATAATTGTTACTGTGATCGGAATTTCAAATAGTCCCAGAGCAGCAGTTAGTCATAAAATCTATTTCTAGGAGATAGTCGATCTTTCCCCATCCCTCAAAGCCCACGGCCAGGACAGCTGGTTAATAGACTGAAGGAATTCATCCCAACCACTGGGGACCCAATTAGCAGAATGGACTTGGGTGAGGGGAAAGGGAAGAGGAAATGCCAGTCATTTCGTACTTACCATATTGAACTGCTGCTGCAGTTTTTCGTTGGCATAGTTGATACAGAACTGTTCAAAGCTGTTGATTTCGAATGTTTCAAATCTAAAATATGCATATACTCAAAATTATGAGTGTAGTGAAAAAAAAGATTAAATTACCCAAAAAATTTTAAATTCCCTCCCTCTGGTTAAATTTATTGAATTATTTCAGGCACAAACAACACAATCAAGCAACAAAACACATGGAGAAATGACAAATTGTACCACACTGGCAATTCATTGATGCCCCTTCTCTAGGCAGGGACAAAAAACTCAGGGAAATGACTGATGTTCCTGGAGAGCACATTATTTATCTTTGTCCTCTCTGTAAGTGCCAGCCTGGAGGAACCATGACATGACAATTCCCTTGTAACTTTCCACAATGCAATACATAAATGAACTACCAACAGCAAAAATCTGAAATCCCACTATAAATGCCAAAGTCATGACAAAGATCTTAGCATGTCAAAACTAAACACCTCCTCCCTTCAGCTGCAATAAGCAGCTGCTAAAGGTTTGGTGGTTTTTTGTGTAATCCATGCAGTGCTACATGATAAACACAGACGCTTTGCAGTCAGATAATTACATAAGAGTGTCATATCTCTGACAAAAACTCACCCATAGATGTCCAACACCCCGATGAAAGAATGCTGTTTTACAGTAGCGTGAAGGGCTTTGTTCACATGATCTACAATCCAGTTAAAGAGATTAGCATAGATATGTTTGGCAAGTGCATCTCTGGCATTGATGGCATGAAGTTTGGAAATTGGCTTGATGTAGGTTTCAGTGGCAGTGGAGAGCTTCCTATGGCAAAGCCAGTGGGCCATCTCATCATACTCCACACCCATGAGGTCACAGAAGATGGTGAGGGGCTCATGCTTGGGCTAATAAAAATAGTGCCATTAGATCTTGAAACAATATTATCCATAGCAAGCATACAATCATGCAAACAGAACTGCCTGCCTACAGTGATCCTGCAATAAGCAGCAGCAGCTTCCTCAGCTCTTCCTCCTTCAAAACGTAGCAAGTTCCCTACCCACTTAGCACATTCACATTGCTAAAGTAAATTAGTGAACAAGTTTCTCCAAAGGCATTTATTTTACTATACTTGTGTTCACCAAAATGCTTCACACAGGGAACCTGCAACCTTCAGAAAAATGAATCATCTGGCTTCAGATGGGATGGACTTGGTATTTTGAATTCCTACAACTGTCTCAGGCAGAATGGACTGGAGCTCCTGAGTGGGGCTCTTGTCTGCTCACATACACCCATGGCAGGGAGTGATGGGCACAGGGACAACAAGCCCAAGCCAAGAAACAAGAGGAAGAAGTGTGGAAGAGCTTTAGTGCTCTGGGCTCAGTACTTAACAATGTCTTTTCTTAGTGAATTCTGGAGACAAACACTAAGACATTGCAGCACACTAATGATGTTCTCTAACTCTCAAATTGGACTGTACAAGAAAACCTGAGCTTTAACTGGGTAAAATCAACCAGCAAGGCTTGCATGCTGGGATGGGTATATAAGATTTTTGCACAAAAATCGGTGCAGTGCATTTACCACTCAATCAGTTAAGACACAACACCTTGTGACTAACATGCAAAGCATCACTAGAAATCAAGGAGGACAGACAGGTCTTTCTTCCTAAGGAACTCCCCTAACACTACTTTCTCATCACGCTCCCGTTGCATCTGGTGGCTCAGCAGTGCACTGACAAGCAGTGTCTTSACAAGGACAGATGGCAGAGGACTGTTACTACATGTCCAGTAGCTTCAGGGTATATCAGCTTTAAATATTTCCACATCCTTCTGACTTCTCTGGGGCTTCTAGTTCTTACAGCACACAGGTCCCATGCAGTGCTGATACACCTCCAAAATCCAGTTAACTGAGCACGTCTTACTGGCTCGGAAGACAATAATAAAGTAATAATAATAATAATGAACACTGCACACAAGTGTGTCACATTCGGGTTGCTCAAGCTGACATTAAACAAACTGATTCATTCCCACAGCAGCATGCAGAGCCCTTCCCTGAGCTCCCTGCAGCACCACTGTTCCATCACCACAGCAGTGCCTCCCAGCAGAGCAGTCTGCACGGCACAGAGCTCTGTGGTGAYATGGCTATTGCCGGAGAACAGCACAGCTCAGGCAGCAATGCCACTGAGCACACATTCACCACTGGCTGCCAGCTGTTGTCCGGCCAGGATGGGGTTGCACAGGAAACTGCAGATTTTTACCAGCTCAGTCAGTGGGATTCCTGCATCGGAGACACTCATTTCAACACAGGCAAACTCATCATGTCCTGGGACTCATCAGCTTTCCACCTGTGATCCTTAAATGAGCTTTCTTTGTAGTAAAACCTTTCTAAGACACAGCAAAGGGCCAGATTATTGCTGTGGTTTCAAAGCAGCTATTAGATCCCATGGACGGGTGGTGTCAAACGAGGAACACCGATCACCTGTGGCCCCATGAAGGGCCTGTTGTCTCCTGAACTGCCACTGCAGGTTCTTGAGAAAGGGACTGACAGTGACACAAGAAAAGAACTCTTCAAGTGTTGCTACCATTTGAAGAAAGATGAAGGCTCTGCGGGCCAGCAGTAGAGATTCAAGGAAAGGCAAAAGGAGAAACTGGTCACTCTGAATCCAAAGAAGAGAAGAGTGATCAGCCAGATCTTTGTTTCTCATCTCCAGAATATGGACTCGAGTAAGAAGCCTTGGCCCTCACCAATGACGAGGGTTTTTCAGATCAGACTATGTAGTCCTTGTTGCTGATCTCCAAGGCAAAAAAGAACTGATAAAACCAAGACACTTAGATGAGTCACACAATTCATATCTGTATATCCTATGCTCATGTCTAGACATCCCAGAAGACTTTGCAAAGCATTTGTTTTGCAATTTTTTAGGATATTTTGGCATTTAATGTTAAAAAACCCCACCTGGCAAAGCATTTACTGTATGCAGGGAAGATATTCATGTAGGAATATAAGGATCTAGACACCTGCTCAGGACTTCAAAGCTAGCCTGCCTAGTAGACTTTTCTAGGACAATTGCTAGACTTTTCTAGATCAATTACAGTTAGAATTGTATACCAATGTTATAACACAGAGAGTACTGTCTAAAGCCTCTAAACTGAGAAGAGTTGAACCCATCTGCAAAAAACTGTGAAAATGTTAACAAATTAGAAATAAAAACATTTCTTCCGTTTTTATATTGTTACTTTTTTCAGAAGAGGCACCTGCAGACAAGCAGAAGGCAGACCTGTCAGAATGGAAACCATGCCCTTCAGCTCATCTACTACTCACAGGAACAGAGCAGCTGTCAGAATCCCGAGATGCAAACTCCACGTTGCCCAAGTGAAGGATGCCAGCAAGGATTCGAAAAATTCCCATCTGGTAGGAATCACTAATCCCTGAAAAGGGATGAATAAAATGTTTTGAATGGAGAGAGCTGCAGTTGATGAAAAGATTTATTAAGCAGAGAAAAACAGTGACCGCTGTGTGTGACTTTGACATTTCACAGCACTAATTGGCTCCACTTCTATCAAAAACATTTTACAACCATATGAAAAAAAAAATCCATTAAAATTAATCATTTAATTTGCTGTTTCAAAGTGCTTTGTCAGTGACCTCCAGCACTGTATGTGCTCCACCAAGGGAATCCACCATTTATGTTCACATGTGTGCTCCTCCTGCACTAGATACATTATTCCACTGCAATTTAAATACCTTTCTTCATGCAATACAAGTATCTCAGTCCCAAAGTTTATCAAACTCTCCTGGTTATAAACATAACAGAGTATGAAGCAAAATATACACAAATAATGTAGAAAACACTTGCTAGTGTAGGGGATTTGGTATATGACTGTTTTACACATTACCTAGCAAAGTGCAGGCCTGCCTGGTGTTCATCATTTCCTTAGCATCATCAACACCATCAATCACAGGGCTTCCACCTTGCTTCGTATAGTGAAAGTAATTTGCATTCCCTGTAATAACAAAAACCACATATTTTACACATACTGATGCAGAAATTCACAGCACATCTGTAAAGCTGTGCCATGATTAAGTTGCTCTTGGCAGAATCCATGATTTGACATATGTGTATCTTCACCTTCCGGCTCATAAGATGTGCTTATTCTAGAGAGGATTTTTTTCAAGATTTAACAGTGGAAATAAGTATTCTTTAAGCTTCCTGGTTCCTACACTAGGTCCTCAAGCATATTCTCTACTGACCCTTGGTTCAGACCTCCACACCTGTGGAATAATCCCTTTAGAAGCAGTTACTCTCCAACTCTGAGCCAAACACCCAACTGGTAGGTGCAGAGTTGACAGCAGCAGCACTGTGGAACTATGCACATATTCCCATGCTATTATTGCATCAGGATATTCTACGTTGCCCATTTTCTTCTCTTTTCTAATTTCTGGCCTGGCTCAGCCTTATAAGTGTCTGTGATCCATTCAGGCTGAGAAGTCAAGGTTGGAGAGCAGATAGCTTCATACCACTCTGGGGACAGCACTGGGCTCCACTGGGAGACCAGTAACTCTCCTGTGTAAATTCCTATGGTTTCAGTGGCCATGCTTCCAGCTGCACTAACAGACTGCTTTTCTTCTGATCAGCTAAGGTTCTGAGAATGCTGAAAGAGAAGTCTGCTAAATGGCTTCTTTAGTTATAATTACATCAGTTCCTTTCTTTCCTGTGTCAGCAGATGTGAATCCTAAATGTGCCAGGATGGTGCAGAAGAGCAGAGAAACACTTTAAAACCAGGACAGTATTTCAGAAACCAGCACAGGCTGTGCAGTTTCCCGCTACGAAACTGACTTTTAAAAATGTACAGGAAGCACTAAAATTTAGATTGAATTTTTGAAATTATGAAGTGATTGTCTATGCTAAGGTCATCATCATGCCTTTCTTTTACAAAGTACCAATTCCTGTCAAATGAGAAACCTTTCTTTTATCAACATTTTAATTTGAAAAAAAAATCACTTATCTGCTTTTTGATCACCAGGTTAGAAGAGATTGTAAAGTAATTGTTGTTAACAGCCCAGGTAAAAGTATGCAAATGCAAAATAAGCTTTTCAGGTACTTATAACAAAAAAGGTAAAATTCTGTAGTGGCTGGAGCAATGGAATAACGATTTTAAAGAACCAAGAAGAGAATTTCACCCTCCAGGACACACTAAGTCCTATTGATTGCAACTGCGGTGCATTAGAGTCTGCTGAACAAACAAATCTGTTACTTTTGTTTTATCAGAAAACCACAAGGTCTGAGGTCTATCGTTTTAGTTATTTTCAACACATTTAAGTATTTTAAGGTTTAAAGTTTAGAATTTAAAAGCTAGCAATTCTTCTTTTGGCTCCATGCTCAAAAAGCTCAGAGATGCTGCTTTGTCCCTACAATCACACAACACAATGAATGTGAATGTCATACCTAATCGTAAAGTTTTAAACTCAGGCAATGCTGCAGAGGCACAAAGCTGGTAAAAGATGTGGTAATTTCTCTCCTCTTCTGCCTTTAAAAAGAAAGGAATTTGTTATTTTTCACCACTTAACAAGTGGCAGAAACAACCACGAGCAGAAATGAATTACTATGTACAATGCTTTCTCTAGCAATACATTAAGAGCACAGAAGCCACATGGAAAAAAGGGAAGATAAATCAGCATCTATCTTTTCCTTCTTGGTAAATTTAATTCATTTTCAACTGCAAGATGCATGCAGACATTTTTACTTAAAAAAAAAGTCTGCTTTCACTTTTCAGAACTGTGGATTACTATTAAATATAGATCAGGATTCTATGGGTGGGTGAAATGATCATACTCGAAAGTTTTTCATTTTCCAAAAATAACTAATACCATTTGCCTCAGCATTTATAATAAGGTGGTAAAGGGAGTATCTTCCTTGCCAAGGCAAAGCTTGAATTTTAAAATGAAGGACAAACACAGCTCAGAAGGTTATGACTCATGACCAACACCATAATTCTGAACTTAAGCACTCTAAATTTCATACCTTCAAAGCAAACACAAACAAAAAATACTCCCTTCCAGCTAAACCATATGCAATAAGTCTCTCTTACTTTTAAAATATACAACAGCACCTCATGTAACATCCCCACATGGTACAAACTGTAATTATTATTTTTATATTTTTAGGCAGCCAGTCAAGGGGAAGTCCATTTTTACTGCGCTCTAGACTATGTGGTAGGCAAAGATGGAGAGGAAGTGTGGGACACAATGGATTCGTTCAAATATGAAATAACAAAATGAAGAGATTACATCAGTATTACCTGAAACACCACCCTTGATTTTTCCAAGAGGTAAGTTCTCATGTTAGCACCAATGATTCGATACCTCTTATCAAAACCAATTTCAATGTATTTCCCAAAGCGACTGCTGTTGTCATTCCTGGTAGTTTTGGCATTTCCAATAGACTGAAAAAAGGGAATATTGTAAAGGTTAAACAGCTTGTAGAAATTATCACATCTACTTAATCATCTACATGGCTTATAAACACTTAACAACATTAATCTTGTCCTGGTTTAAAAATAATCAAGAATTTAATATAGAACGATCTCTGCCTGGTCAACAAGTTCCATCAAAATATAGTCATTTCATTAATATAAGATTGGGAGCTCATCTTCCTAGCAATTATTTCACTTCCACATAGTCTAATTTTACAGCTAAAAATCCTTTATTGCTCTCTGAAGTCTTTCAAAAGGAAATAAAGAGTCTAACAGAAACCTCACACAGACACAGATTTCTTCCAAGGACTTACTAAAACTGTAAGAATTATTTCACCTGGATATATTCATATATGTAGGTGTACAGATATATGTATAGTACTTGCAATCTCTGTAAGTCCACCTATCATAAACCCACAGCCCACTCTGTTCTGCCTGGCTAACAGTTTATTATTATTATTATTACTCTCTAATCACCACATTTCCAAACTATTTCTGCAAACATATAATTTAAAAGTATTTACTGTGTGTCTAAGCATAATCTAAAAATTAACATGCACAGAGTGGTGTCATTTGCCTGAAACTGAACCTCTTCCACAGCAGTCTGGTTACTGACCCAGAGACAGCCCTCGATGCTGCCCTATGTGCCGAACTTTCTCAGATTAATTCAATACAGCTTCATACACAATAAACAATATTTCATGCATTTCCTCTATATTACATGTCCTAGGATGCCCAGGGCAAATAACAGCTGTGGGTCCTACATGGTCTTGGTGCATCTCTGCCTTACCTCATCAGCATTAGGGTTCACTCCACAACAGGTACCAGCTGGACACATCAAAATTCAAGGCATGCAAATCACAACATGCTGAACTTCAAAGAAAAGCATTTTCTCTTCTCAATTAGACTGTGTTTGAGACATCACACGGCAATTCACCTTCCAAAAAATTCCTAAAGGTATTTCTGTATCAAAGGGAACGGCATTGGGAATAACTCAGGTGCAGCACACTGCCTTTTATCACATGCCACTGTGTGTCTGTTACTAAGCCCTAACTCTGAAGTGCACCACTATATCTATGTCCTAATTTCCCAGTTCACACAGCCATCCACTGGAACTCTGTGCTGAAACAAACTTGAGAAAAACAAATGAAAGCAAGCAGCACGGTTTAGTATCCCAAATCTGCAAGCAGGCGGCCAGTGAATGGGTCAGGGCCAGCTGGTACAGCCTGGGAAGAGTGATTAGACTGCCAGAAACCCCACGAGAGCAGCAGCAGCACGCACACCCAACAGAGCAGATGTCAAAGTGGGATCAGATGGGCAGTTGCTGTAAAGGATCTAGGAACAAACTGCATCTCTGCAGTTCTAAGAATTCAAACTGAACGTACTCTAACTGCACTCTCGTGTTTTAAAATTATTGCTACTGTGATATATTTTGCTAGTGGTGGTGGTAGCAATATAATACTACAATATTTCAGAAACCAATTATTCCTTTGAAAGGTATTGCTGATAAAAACAGAAAGCCTTTGGGACTATGAGATTGCTTGCTAGAGCACATACAAAGCTGTACCATTTGCATAGCTATAGAGGGTAACGAAGAATGAGGGGCAGGAAACTACATATAAAGATGTGTTTTAAGATTTGTTGGTTTCTACATTTGCAATAGGAAAGCTGCACTTATTGACTACAAAAGTAATCACTTAAATAGTTGCTAGGAATGTACAGTGATCTCTTGACATTACTGAGTATTTGGTAGGCTAAGATAATGTGATGCTAGCTCATAAAATACTGACGTTTAGGTTGTCCAAATAGAAATTTAAAAATGAAATGACCTTCTGCTCCTAAGATTTTACAGTCAGCTTAGCAAGTGAGGAGTTTCCCATTTCTAAAATGAACTACCCATTTTCTTTCTAAAATATATGGGTTAATTTGTGTTTCTACTGATTTATCAACTGAAGAGTTCAAAACACTAATTATGCTATCATAAGAGTCTGTCTCAACATCAAATTTTACAACACTCACTCTAAAGCTAATTTAAAGTTCAAGTGTTGGAAGTTAAAAGGGTAACTTTCATTCAATTATGATAATCTTTAAAGCAACTGAAATATATATTTAGATATACATGTTCATGAAATCGTTGTTATCCCTAGAAAATAAAAACAAAGCACCACCATTGATTTTTGGTGAATGAAGAAAGGTATAGATGGGAAGCTCACTTTTAGTCCTCAATTTAAACTTCCCTGCTTCTGGAAATTAGCTCAGACAATTAGTGGTGATGGGCACTGACTGGGAGGTGGGGCCCAAGGAGTGAGAGAGCAGGATGTTTGCTTTAGGCTCTGAGACCAAACAAAAGACGTGGTGCAGGGAAATGTGCAGGGTTTGTATTTCATCCAGCAAAGAGCCAACTGCAGACTTGTCCTGCAGAGCCTCTCACCACAGCTGTCACCGGCAGGCTGATGCTGGGGATGCCTGGCCCCAGGTACCACCGGGAGGCTGGGCAGGGCGAGGCAGGAGGGGGGCTCAGCACCCCGGTCCCATCAGCCACACATGGAATGCCAGCGTGGCCCTGGATGGGATGTGGCACTCACTGAGGCAGTGCAAGGTGTTCTCTGGGGCCAGCTCACACTGCAGAACTGCCACTGCTCCCCGGGGCACACGCTGCTCTCCAGCTGGGACAGGGGCAGCTCCAGGCAAGGCTCAGCTCCCCTGGCTTCCTCCCCTGGCTGGACATTTGGATGAGTCACTGCCCATCACGGCACAGCTTGTTTTATCCCACAAAAGAAGTTTCCAAACACCACACGGCACCGCAAGCCAAGCACAATTACCTTGTGACAGACACACACAACTGTGATGGGGCAGCTATATTTTGAATATCATGAACTCCTCATGCCAGGAGGAAAGAAAGAATAAAATACAGTTCATTTTTTAAGAGAACTGAGAAAGAAAACAATGGCAGCATTTTGCATTTCACATTTCACTGCATGCACTCTATTGACTCATGATACTTCACACTACTGCAGAAATGCCCAACATCCACCAAGCCTTCAGTGGTCCTAAGCCTAAGCATTTCCTTAGGCTGTTCATAGGAATGAGCATGTGCGTGCCTATGGACAGTGCTACTTCTCTTGAGAAATTCCCCCAAGACTTTCACTCTGATGAATCATTTCTTAATGTAGTTCCTTAACTTCAGCCACAACTCAAGTCTACACATGTAGGCAAAGACACGAGAAACAATTCAGATGAGTCTAAGAAATCTTTTCTGCTTGGCCGTGACGTCAGAATTACAGCATCTCCTGAGCTTCCCAGAGAGTAGAGACCCTGGAGCAGGAGGAACTGAACATGTCCTCTCACAGTCTACTGCCAGCACCTGCACTCCCAAGCCAATGGCTCTGGGACTCAGCTACAGTTAGTTACACAGATTTCCAGAGCTGAAACATGAGTCTGAGCTAATTACAGTAAAATCATCTTCTGATGTGTTTTTCACCTCTGATCAAAAGTGTGTGTATTCCATGTAACTTTGTTTTCTCAGTCTCTCTTCCCTAATTGTTTGTCCTAAAATTTAACATTTGCTTTACTTCCTTTCAGAGTATAATCTACCAGCCCCCACTGCGTGACGTACATGTTCAGTGGCTAAGACCCAATGTTTTATCCTCTTTGGGATTTTACACACAAAACCAGTCTTCTGTGACTGCATTTGGCCAGCAGTCTGGGAACTACCAGTTACAAAACTAAAGAGATTTAAAGCAGTAATCATATAAAAATTACTTTGTTATGTGAAATACGTTAACAATACTGAAACATTACCTCCTGTCTTCTCTCAGTCTTTCATAAATGTTACACAAAATGATGCCTAAAGGACTTTCTTGTAAATGGATTAAACATAAAATTTTAATATATGTTTATATATATTTTTTAAAAGTATAGATTGCTCTCTCTATTGAATACTTATGTTTGCCCCAGAGCAATAACTGCAGCTGGAGGGTGGGGTTCAGTGCAGCAGCTCTCTTACCTCCATGATGGGGTTGGAGGCCAAGACTTTCTCCTCCACATTGGCTTCACTGGCAGATCCACTGACTGTGGCAAAGTACCTCATGGCATACTTAGCAGAGACAGTCTTCCCAGCTCCAGATTCCCCACTGACAATGATTGACTGATTTCGCTCATCTCTGAAACACAAAGACATGTTAATTCCCAGCCGTTCTCTCAAGGACACTTATTTTCTGCGTCCCCAGCTTGGCAACAACCCTTCCACCATAAATGTTAGCAACACAGCAATAAGGTAAATGCATGTGGCAGACACAAGGCAGTTAGTTACCAAGCTGCCTGAAAGGCTGAGTGGACTGCCTGCCAGCAGGATGCTCCCCCAGGATGGATGCTGCTGTGACAGTCCAGCCAGCCAGCAGAGCTGCTTCAGACAACCTGGCTACAGCAAAGGGTCTGTTACTACTATTCACTACGTGCTTCTGCGGCTACTTCTATCCAGAGTCCGTGGCACAGTGCTCCACTAAATTATCAGTGTTCATTAGTAAGGATCACGAATGCCATCTTACAGATAGAGAAATCAACAGCAGAGTCAGCCACGGAAACCTTTCGTCCCTCTGATCTAATCACCAGCTTATCCCAGAATTGTTCTGAATCTGAAAAATTCAAGCATGGCTGTTCAGGACACAGATAGCAGCTCTGGAGTGAAGACAGTCCCTTTATTGTGATACAATTTCTTCTCATGGTAAAAGGAATAATTTCCATTTGCTCCTAAAACAATTTTCTCTCAACTCAAATAGGGCTCTATGCATAAACCCAACTGTATGACTAAACAACACATTACAAAATAACACAGGAATTAAAATTTATAGAGCCTGAAACTTCTAAAATAAAGACCATATGTGCTTTATAAAGCTTTTACATTTTCAAAGCAAATGAAGTTAAAATGAAAGATATTTCAAAGTATTCCTATGAGTTGGCTGAGCTTAACTCTATCTTACACACTTACATGGTAAGAGATGAAAGGAGGAATAAAACTTTCCCGCAGAGTTTTACAGAGCTGGGGTTGGATCACAGAGAGTATAGCCAAGGCACAGACCTGGCTGTCCTTAGAGCTCAAGAACTGTGAATGACATTTCAGGCACATCCATGTTCAGCAGCACACTGACAATCTGCAGGGCCTGCCAATGCCTGCTGAGGGCATCAGTAAATGCTGTGCAGGGGAATCAAAGACATATGCATGGAAAAACTACCCATGCTTTCTGTAGCCCAAAGGTTCTCCAGAAGATTTCGAGCTCTGTTTCTGGGATGGTAAAAAAAAAAACCTGCTGATGAAATGATAAAGCTATTTATCAAACATGTGTAAATCACACATGTTCCTTTTCTGTGTTAAGTATAGGTGGTCCATCCACCTTAGTCAAAATGGATAACACTGGAGGTAGGTACCTCATACACCTCTGGGTACCTGGCCAGGCCTTCCCACCCTGGCAGAAGAATGGTGACCATCTATATCTCCCACCCTGGAGTTAACAAACTCCATTCTCATCAAATCAGTTTGGTCTTCCATTGGTTTACTGTGGTCTTTTTGGAACTACTGACCACACGTTCTCTCCCAGAGAAGGCCGATTTGTACGGTTGTTGATACGAGCATCATCCACATCAACCAACCCATTTTGTCAAATCAAGCCAATTGAAGTCCCACCAGCTATGAGGGCACTATCAACTAGACAGTACCCCACAGTAACTGTCAAGTTAGGCCCAGCTACTCATCTTGGGGCACAGGCTCTGGCTAACAACTATTTAGAGACTGTGCTGCTATTCTCAAGCTGCTCCCTGTCTTCAAAAACCAAGTGCCAAGCCCCCAGAAAAGAGCACAGCTCCAGCACTCACTTTGTGCTGCTCAAAGCTGCAGGCTCAAGGAGCCTCTGGTTCCATCACCCATCCCTGGCGGAGGCAAGGTGGCATTTGCATAACCAAATGAAGGTACCGACTGAAGCAGATTTTCCACATTTTGGTAAAAAGAAATTACTTGAAATTGCTGAGTACTGCTTTAAATTTAATAGCAAAGTGTTAAGAAGATCAAAGCAACCTAATTTTATGTTCTCAACTTCCATGTAACACTTAAAGTAGGTGTGAATGACTACAGCACAGTTCACACATTCATACACACCAAGCTGTCAGTCTCAGTGGGAAAATTGTAGGAAAGCAGAACTGTTCGGCTTGATACACAGTTTGTGTGGTCCAGGTCACAGACTGAACTGACAGAGATGCCAGCCTTGGCCACAGGTCTCATCTCACCCACCAGTGAGACCTCATGTGACAGTGGCCATCAGGCCTCTGTGCAGGATCCTGAGGGAGGTCTGTGTGCCTGGGATGGCTTGCAGTAGCAAAGAAGATTTCCAGCTGGAAAATGAAGAAGAAACACTCTTGTTTCTTCCCCATTTCCCCTCGCAGAGTCCACTGGTGGTAGACAGAGGTGTGTGGGAGGGAGCCTGGAGCTCTGCACATTAGGAGGCTGCGGGAGTTATCTGGAACCTCCTGGTCAAACAGAGCAGCAGCAGGACGTGGGAGAAGTCCAACCAAATGCCTAACATCCAGGCTTAAATGGGACAACCAGTAACAAACAATCTTCCTCTCCCACAGACAGCTCCTGCCGTGAGTCAAAACCAACCATTTCTTCCTAGGACTGGCACCACTGTCTCTTTTATTTCTCCTGTGCTCTTTCAAATAGAAAAACACCGCCATGCCATTCTCAAATATGAAACTGCTGGTCTGATTCAAGGGGCTGCCTAACACAGGAGATAGGCAACAACATAACAAGCTTTTCATTTGTAGCTCACCAGCTGTTTCATGTATTAAATACCATCAAATATATAAAGGATCAGGAAGCTCAAGTCTGTGAAATGGATCCTCTGATGGTTAAGCTCATTTTAAGTCAGTTCCTGAAGTACAAAAAGCTTTCAGAAAACCAAGGGATGCGAACTCAGTACTACAGACTTCTGACAAAAATGTCAATACAAAACAAACTCTGTTGCCAAGAGGAGAACATGGAAATAAAGGTGTCTCATTCTAACTGTCATACCCTGAAGGGTCTGCGTGGGAACATGGAAAGTGCACACTGGCTTTGAAGTCCCTTCTCAGGAGTTGCATGTGTACAAAAACAGTAATGAAAAAATGAGTTCGAAATAATTTCTCCTTAAGAATACTGCTGCTAATTAGCCAGAGTTTCTTTGCCCCATGTCATGAGATACGAAGACACACTCCTCTCCTTAGCACACACTCCTGTGCTCAGGAATAAGGGATCCATTATTACATTCCTGTATAAGTACATACACACATACGCATCGCGTACATTTGCCTAGAGAAGATAGGGTTTGCTCTGTGTGGGCTGAAAACATTGCTGCTGTCTCTTCTGCAAGGACTACGTGTGTCTGCAGCAGCCACAGCCATCACGAGAAACAAAGGGCTCCCTCACTGTCTGCAGCAGTGTCCTCTCGCCAGCGCTCCATCCACGCTCAGGGCCGCTCTTGTCTTCAACAGTACATTAATCCATTGTTTCGCTTTAACACACTGTAGTGGCCATCCTCTAGCATATTATTCTTTGTGCTTTTTGGCAGAGAGAAAGGAAAACACAACAGAATGCCCGAGATCACACTCGGCATGTGAAGGGGAAAGGACAGTGTAACACAAACCCAGCAGCGGCAGGAGACGAGCTCCCACTGCCACAGCCCCAGGGGAGACTTGGCTTTTGGACATCCCACCACAGGCAGCAAGATGCTGCCAAGGAGGGTGGAGTGGTCCTGCCAGGCAGCTGTGCCAGCTCAGCAGAAGCCTCCTTAATAACATAAAACTTTAAAGAAACAGAATGCCACATTAAGAAAAAAAACAAAACCAAACAAGTAAACTAGAATCAAAGCACCTTGGATAATGTATGATTTGTAGTGAGAATTATTCTTAATGATTTGGTATAAGCAGTGGTTTGTCTAAAATATAATCTGTGTTTATCTCAAATGAAATTTTCATAATCAGGCTGTATTAAAAACAAAACAAAATTTAAAAAACCAAAACAAAACAAAGGGAAAAATCCCCAGAAAACAAAAGTGACACCACTCAAGTTCTTTCTCAGAGAAAGAATTCACCTTTAGAGTTATTTTTAGTTGAATTAGTAGCCCCTGACCTTTGACCTGACATTTTGAGTATTTAACATGTCACCAGTCAGGAAAAAAAAAAAAAGCTATAATTAAAACTTTCAGGCAATGAAACAAGTAAGTAGGGCAACAGCTTTATGTGTGACACCACTTTGCTGCCAGATGCCACAATCTATGCAATACTTCATCTTCTTCCAGTTTTTTCTCTGCATAAAAGATGTAAGTAGCTGATTTTGAAATTAAGATTACTTCTGAATGGAGGAAACATTTTAATTATGCTTTTACGAACAGAAAGCAGGAAAAGCAATGTGGGAGATGAGAGGTGGAGTTCTCTTTTCCCCAAAGGCAGATAACAATCAGATCCCAGTGCAGAGAACTACATCACAGTAATGCAATACTAAGCCGAATCATCTTGAAAAGATAAGACTGAAACAGTTTGACTGGGAGCAGTTTACCACTCATGGAAACACCACACGTTATGTTCAAGCATCAGTCAGGATCACATTCAGCTTTTGCCATTTCTGAACAGTGCAGAAGAATAAAGGAATGACAAAACCACATTAAAACTTCCATTTTAAGATGACAGGCCCAGACACTTCACAAGCTGAAATGTGGAATGATAGGCTGAGACTGCTTGCAGCAGCAGGGGGCTTGGTTTGGAAATCTTCTGTATAAATTCTCTGAGATCTGTCCTTTAGGAATCCTGTGAGGGTAACAGTTATTGCTTGACAAATAAAAGAATGAGAGCACACTATGGAATAACTAACTGGTAATTTAAAGTAGAGTTCTCTATCACAAAAAATAATGCAGAACCAGATTTTTGCATAGGCTGGTAATTTTTAAAGACAAATTTACTTTATCTACAAAATTCTGTCGACAGGCAACATGTTTATGAGGAAATTCACTGTCAGAGTGCCAAAACAGAATAGATGTAGTCTTACCTAACTCCTGGAAGCTTGAGATAACAGCCTACATAGCAACAGGGGTGTTTTATGCTTTGAAAAAATGTTGCAAAATTTAACACTGAAGATAGTTTCTCCTTTGAAAGGTTCAGCATTGAGGAAAACAGAGTGCTGCAAACTGACTTGAGATACCTTACATACAGAAAAGGGTTTTGCAGATTATGAATGAAATGACAATGCACATGAAACCAGCAAGTGGTTTTAAAAAAATAACCTTGCTTTCAAGAAGTGAAAAAACCCTTTGTTGAGAATGTGCATAGATCTTAATGCCATCCTTTTAATAGCACTGACTACATATATGGTATATGCTTTCAGGAGAGTTCAGTGTGGAGGAACTGCTACTCTCATGAGGTCACAGCTGTCAGATATATTGGAAGCAAGAGCAAGACTGTCACTGGGCACCTTCAAGTTGTACAGAGTGCTACAACAACACTGACTAATCATTGATAGCAGTTATTATCTAAGCCAGCTTTTAATTATTTCAGTTGACCAATGGAAAAATTGAGAGGGGAAAAAAAAAAGCTGTGCAATAAGTGAAACATTAAAGTTACTAATATTAAAGGCAGAGTTGTCAATTTTCAAACAATTTTTCATTCAAGATCACTGCACCCACTTAAGCTGGTTCCCACAAAAAAACCAAGACAGCTTAGTGCATCAAAGCCATTACTTTCACAGCAAACTGTCCAAACAGATCAGGATAATCAAGACATATAGACTGAAAAATCCCTACAGATATCTTTGTTTACCTTCTTCCTCTGAAGATGGTAAACCAACTGAAAATCCCTTTCTGAAGCAGGAACACTAAAAGTTAAAAACCTCTCTACCAATAAGCATTTCAGAGAGGATTAAAGAAGCCCAAAGCTATTCAATTTAATCATCAAAGCACAACAGTTTTTTTTCACTTTTCTTGCTTCCTATGACTGATGCATTGGATGTATCTCTTGATCTTGGCTTTCAGACTCATGATTCCACAGCAAATAAATGTATGTAAGCACACCCCCCACACTAACATCAACCTGGGAAAACAAATGAAAGAATACAGAATTACTGACAACAAAAGGAATACAGAAATTATTGACATCAGCCTCACTATTCCTATCAATCCATTCATACCCAAGCTACCAGCATCTCTCCCTGGCACAATTTTATCATTAACAGCTGATTTTAAAAGATTCTGATATGGACTTTGAGATGCTTGCCTGTGATGAACTACTTAAAAGTTGAGTTGTCTCAATGTCATAACACAGATGAGACTGGCAGAAAAGATGAGAGTGCGATATCCTTAATATATAATGAAGAGAGCAAGTAACAGTGCAATTTGCTGAGAACAACATTAGTACTTACTTTGCCTTTGATCATAAATCATCTGTGTTTGTTAACCTCGAGGACACCGCCAAGGTGCTGATGTTTTCAAGGAAGTTTCTTGTCGGGGTGGTTTGAAGGCCACCACCTTCAGGACATCTCCCCTCACTGCTTCAGTGCTAAAAGGTTAAATTAAATGTCCTGGCTTTTTTTTTTTCTTCTTTTTTTTTTTCTTTCTTGTGAAGTTGCTAGTGCTTTATTCTTTCCTTTTGGAATAACAGGTTTAAGTTATGGGTAAGGGCACCAACCCCACTGCATATGACTGTTTCCTTTTTTATTTAACTCAAAACAGCACAAACTGCTGCTAAAGGTCTGATCCTGTGATCTGCAAATATTAAAATCTCCTACTGCTTCAACGCAAGTACACAATAAATAGCTTTTATTTAATCTAGCAGTGACACTTTGGTCTTCTCTATCTCACTACTGTTCTTCTACTGCAGTTCTGTGGTGGTAAGATAGACTTGTAAGCCTGAAAGTGCTTTACATTTTCAGTGAATTCTGAATGATCAAAGTACCTGACATGATAAACTCCCAGTGAAGGAACCTGTGGCTCAGGGAACATTTGGGATAGATCCTGTTCTCAGCACACACACATAATTACCACTAACATCAATGTGCGTCACGCCCATCAAAGACAGAAAAAGAACTTTGTGCTTTGCCATCCTACAGCTGAATTATGGCAGCAGGAAATCCAGTCCCAGAAAATAACTTAAAAACTAATGACACTGCTGAAAGGTCAGATATTTATTCTAGAATGCTGGCAGGTTTGAAATTTTGCTGTACTTTCATCAGCTGCAGCTCCTCTGAGTGCTACAGGATTAACTAGGGACCGACAAAAACCTAGTTTAAGCTAAGTTTCATGTTTTACACCTTAAAGCAGATTTCCAGACCCCTCAAGGATACACGTACATGTATGCAGCTGACATGACTTAGTGTCTCCAGCAATACAAACAGAACTCTGACCTAAGTAAACATCCTATTTTTGCAATCAATCTCTCAGCATCCCCACTGCATATTTGTGACAGCATATGACCAAAATAAACCGCAGTATCCACAGTCAGAAAATTCACACATCTTTGTATCTGACAGCATGACTAAAAAAATCTGTTCAATAATGATTATTTTCCCTCCATGAGGCACTCATAACAAAGCCAAAATAAATGAAGTTTACACAATGCACTTACAATAAATCAGTGTGGAAGTGCTAAATATCACTGTAACTGCTTTCTTCCAAATAATTTAGAAGTACTGCTGTTATAGGAACTATAGAATCAAATAATAGAAAAATACATTTAATACTCCACACATTCCAAAGAGCTCATTCAGTCTTGGAATAATCACCCATGGAAAAGATTTAGAACTCCTTTCTTGTGAAACCCATCAGATTTCATCAGGTATCAATATAAAGACAAGAGTACTCTGCAGCATCGAATGTTTTGTGACCTTGACAGAAAGCAGCTTGATTAACTCGTTAAGAAAATTAGGAAGGACCTTCCCAGCTGCAGGTGGCCAGTCCCAGCAGGCTAAAGGGAGCACTGTCTCCAAGGGAGTGGCATCTTCCAATGCAGGAAGGAGAACACACAGCAGACAAATGCAGGGAAAAGAATAAAGCAGTAGAAAGACAAATCCATGGTATAAGATGAATAAGGTTTTGCACAACCCAGCGGAAGGCTCCCTAAATAAATCTGACTTCAATAAGTGTTGAAATAGAGTGTTTCCTAAAAATACCAGTGATTGTAAACTTGAAACCAAAATATACCCGTATTTTTTTTTTCCTAGGACACTCTTTTCAGCACAAAACATGGTTTTGAAGAGATACAAAGATTGTTTTTTTTTTTTGAAGACTCATCAACCTATGCTCTCCCCAAGACCTGCCCTCCCAGTCCCCTGCCACACTAGGTCCCAGGTTCACTCTCTGGGCAGCTGTGCTCCACTCTTCTGTGATGCTCCCATTGTTACAGTTACTTGTTTTTCTACAAGACCGAAATTGCTTCTCCACTTATCCTAAAATAAAAGGCATCTGTAAAACCCACCAGGTTTAACACGAGTCAATGCAATATATTTAGCTTCACCTTTGCCTAAGGGCGGTGTTGTGTGGCAGCAAACAGGGCTGTGCATGCTCAGCTGCACTCCTTCAGTGCAAAGGCCTTTGAAACTCAGCCCAGGGCACGCAGCATCTGCTAGGAGCCATTATAAAACCTGGCAACTCTACAAACCCAGGATTTGCTTTTCAAACAGAAGTAATTTAACTGCTCAATAAATAAATAAATAAACAAACAAGAATTCATTCAGCAGTTTTCTAATGCTCTTGGACTGATGGAGAGCAGCAGCAGCCAGCTCCGGGCTGCCTTCCCGGCACCTCTCACACTGAGGGCAGGAGGCAACATCTTGCCCTTCATCAACCTTCTGAACAAAAACTATTTTAATCACAAAGTTCTTCTCAGCCTTAAATAAATTCTGTTATTCCTTTTCTGGATTTGGCTGGTGGCCTCCTTGACATGGGGAAGCTGCCCCGCTTTGTCCTCTGACTTTCCAACCATCTCCGAGCYCACACTGCACAAGCACACCCTGCCATTCCCACTGGGAGGTCACCTTCCCGTGGAGAAGTCTTCCCTGCAACCAGGCAGCCCCAGCAAGTGCCACCCCAGTGCTCTACCTTCACCCCTGCCACAGGAAAGCCTTTCCCTTCACTTTAAAGCTTCCTTCTTGCAGTGCTGCTCCGAGCAGCGGGCACAGCCCCTCTCTCCCTGCAGAGCCGCATCACCGCGGCGTTCCCAGTGCCGAAGCCTCCAAATCCACTTGTATTGGCACATCCCAAAAGGTGTGGCCTGACACAGATAATTTATTTTTTCCACCCTCAAAGGGCTGGTGTGTGGATTAACAAGGTAACTACTGTAAAACACCCAGAATGTGTGAAGTGCTATGTAAGCACCAAGGATTATTATCGGAGAGTGAAGTGCTTTGAACCGTTCTGTAGCGACGTGACGGGGGAACAGGAAAAGAAAAGAAAAAGTGAGTTACAAGCGCTTTGCCCCAGGAGCGAGCGTCACCGCTTGCACAGAACAGCAGCCACATTTCTGGGTCTGTTCCACCTGCACACCCTGCATCCATTGGTTTATTTCGAACATGCTCTGACCTGACACATCCCAGTTTCACAGATGCCATGCATTAACAATTCAGAGAACTCTTCAGCTGCAACCTTGAGTCACAACAATTGCTCCTGACTAAGCAGTAAATTAATTCTTTGCAAAATCATTCACTTTTAATAAGCATGAAACATCAGTCCAATAAACCATGTTCTTTAATCACATTTCTAAATATATTTCCAGTTTAACTTGTTTTTTTAAGCCTAACAGCATTTCTCACTGACATCTTTAGCTGCTGGAGAAAAGAGGATGTTCTATGCACAGGGCTGGGGACTGAAAGCTCAGTGCCTGGGACCAGCTCTGGGCTGATCCAGGCACGGCCACAGCACACCACCTCTGCTTTACCTGTCTTCTATACAAGCAGAAATTGATAAGCCAGTATTAGAGGAGACAGACTTCGGTGAAGGCTTGTAAAGTGCCTGGAACACATGAAACCTTCAGTGAAAGCAAACGTTATTATACAACAGATGTCACCTGGCAGAGACCCCTTAATGCTGCAGGACAGGAAGGTATGAAAAATGCAGCATGTTCATTTGCTCATTTTTGTACATTGAAAGCACTGAACTGAACTGCTGCACTATCACTTACATACTATATTCTCACACATTTTATTGTCAAGTGTCATCGAGTCACCAGAAACAGACTTCTGATTCAGAGGCTCAATGCCCTGCTTTTGCCACCTTGGTGAACTCACCAAAGCTGCCCTCCCACTCCCCATGTCTGCTCCAACTTATAAAATGGAAATAATGATGCTGATCTCTTCTGTAAAGAACTTTGGGATCTGCTCGCAGAACATGCGAAACAAAGATGAAATATTATTATTCACAACCTGAATTCTCATGAGTCTGTTCCAGCTGCAAACTCAGCCACTCCAAAACACCTCAAGTTCTTAAGCATCTTTGTTCCTCTTCAACAACAGCTTGGTAAAAGCATTCTGCAATACTCTCACAACAAGAAGATGTACTTTTTTTTTTTTAATTAACAAAATGCACCACTTGCCATTATAATTGTATCCAGGAAACACAGCTCTTGACTGTAAAAATGTCAAAAGGTGAAAAGATAATGAATTGTCAGTAACATCTCCCAACACACACAAATGAAGAAAACTGAGGTCAGCACATGCTACAAACCCATGACAGATTGCACTCCAGAGAAGCACAAAGATGAGCCAGCACCATGCAACTGATTTATCTAGGGATTAGTCAGAGGTCACTCCAGCAACAGTTTAGCAAAGCTCATTGCTTAGCTACCAGCAGGACACCTCACATGAACTCCAGCTTCCAGCTACCACCACACTTAACCCTTTTCTTGCCTAGAAACAATCACTGCTTAGACAAGTAGGTCCCTTATGTTACATCAAGTTGATTCCCCCATTTGCCATCTTGTACCTGTAACATCATAAAGTGTCAGTCTCAAAGTATAAGAGACTACTCCAAAATCATCTCATCAGAAAGGACAATTTTTCCCTTTTCACTCTACTCTTTTCAAGGTAGATATTTAATTTAAAAAGTCATATGTCAAGGTCATAAGGGGAAGAAAGCCATTGTATGTTTGTCCAGCACCCACCCCAGCAGGCTCTCATTCCATAACTGGATGCAGATCTGTGATAGGTTGTTAATCATCCCTGCCACGACTTCTGCCAGGGGAAAATAGAGTATCCATTTATCAGACACTCAAAAGCAAAGCAGCAGCTGATCAAATGTGCATTTTTATAAGAGGACATCATCTTGGGATGCCTGGGGATAACTGGAGACTGTCAATAAAGATGCTTTCAAAACACCTACTCAACAGCTCACCAAGCTTCCTTTTGAACAAAAAGAGATAGAAAAATATCTTCCTGTAGGTGAGAGCCATCAGACACATGCTGGAAAGCTGACAAAACAGAGGCAGCCTGCTTATTCAAGGTAATTTAATGATAAAGATACACAGTAACACAGAATAAATCACTATACATTGTCCAAACAGAAAATGCAAAACTTTGGAAATAGATGCTTTAAACACTGTGGTTTTTCCACTCTGCTATTCATTAAGGTTTATATGGATCCCATCAGTATCCAATTCTGTTTGCAAAGGTTACTTTCAACTTCAGCGATGCTAGACAACTTCACTAATTAATCGGAAGGAAATCTCCAAGTTAATTTATTAAATTGGATCTGCTGTATGTGTCATCAACCACAAGTAGGATGGAACAAATCAGACTAACGAAGTGCTGATAAAAAAATACATTATCTTAATTACTACAATATACCCTTACTAGGCAGGGGAAAGAATGCTGTGAAAGAGTGCTTTTTAACGTCTTTCCCTAATAGTGTTAGGAAACTGATAATCCTAAATCTCATACATTAATGCAATTCTTAACAGTGTCAAGTGTATAATCATCATCTTACTGCAAACCACAGAGTTTAAAATGGAGGCTTCTATTGAATATTACAAAGAAAATGAGCTGCACCTGCTGATGGTTATGATTCCTACCGCAGTTGTAACGCTTTCAAAAAATAAAAAAAAAAAAAAAGGTGGTCAACTGAAGCTTTGCCTCAATTTTCATAGTTATCACAGAGGGGTAACTGAAGACTGAACTCAGTTTTTGTTAACAATTTGGAAACATTGACATACAAAGGTGGTATGCATTGCAGGTCAAAGGGTTCAATGTATGCAAACACCCACACACTGACATTGAGGTTTACGTTTCTGGGACAAAAATATATTCTTCAATAATTATTTACTTCCTTTTAAATCACTCGTCTGTCTTAAACATTGTCCCAAACCTGTACACTTGCACTCAAATGGAGCAAGCTACCCATGGACAACATGCTGCCATCGGTGAGGACAGAGCCCTGTGAGCACAGTCCCAGCTCTTCCCAAAAGCACAGCTTGTTAGAGCCATACCTACAGAACCAACCCACTGTGCACAAAAGCCACATGGCAGGGGGAGCCCCTCGGACAGGTCCCCACTCGACTGATCCTGCTCCCTCCTGCTGGGACACACTCCTCAGACAGAGGAAGAGATTTGCTCCAAACCCTCACATCTGCAGTCTGGAGGCTCATTCAACCCAAACCAACACAGCTACTGGTAAGTATGAAGCACACTTAACCCTAAGCCTAACACAATTTAAGTGCAATTGTAAAACTAGTTCATTGCTTATTTTGGGCACAGCAGAGGAAAGGTGTTGGAAGCAAAGCTGTCAGTCTGTGCAGAGGAGCAGCAGGAGACGGAGAGAGAAAAGGAAAAATGTACAAAGACATGGATGACAAGGAGGAAGAGAAGGGAAAGGGGCAAAGAAAAGAAATAATAATCCAAAATTAAATTAGTCTTAAAAGAGCTGCTCATGTCTTCCTGCACTGAAAAAGACAAGAAGCTACCAAGCAAACAGTAACAACTTATTGCAGTTGGCTATGGGTAAAGAGGAGCCATGTCTTGCCACTAACCCTCCACTGGAAACTGATGACAGAACTGCTGTTGGAAGAGGAAATAAGGAGGCTCAAACGCGCCCACCACTTCCCAGCAGCATGGACCACGTCATTTGGCTCCCACTAGGCAGGAAACGTCACGTGCAAAGGTATCTTTATGTGCTGCTTTACACTGCAATTAACCCCAAGCAATTGCTGAGTATCATTTCTCATGCACAGGCCAGATGTGAGCTCCACCCTGTCATTCCAGTGGTCAACACTTCTGCACTGTAYTTTTTCTGAAGACACAATGCAAATATTTAATCACTGGTTTTCCAGATTTCTGCCATGGGGCATTTTCTTTGTCTGAAGAAGGCTACAGAGATCATCTAGTTATAACCACGCACATGGATAGAGTTTCCCAGCCGCAGCAGATGAAGCAACGCAGCTGGAAAGAACAAATTCTAAATCGCTACATTATAAATTAACAAGAAGACCTAAGGAGCAAATATTTAGAAGAGCTCACTGAAGCCTTAAGGATAGGAGCATCATGACTAATTATTCCAGTGATCATTGAAACATGGAGCTAGGAAAAATTAGGAACAAGAGAAAAATAAATCTCACCAATTACATATATAAATGCAGATTAATGCCATATGACTAGCTACTATATGAATATTCAATGAACTTATTAAAGCGTAAACGAAACAGCCACACACAATCTGATTTTCATTTTTAAATAGCCAGCTGCAGGAATGTAAAACTGGACTTTTTTTCTCTAACTTCGTAATTCAGAAGTAGGTGGTGATTTGTTCAGGTTATAGAAAGTATCCGTGAAGGTAAAGGGTGGGATTTAGTAATTGTAAGCAGCAACAGAAAACTAAATTCAATGAGCAAAACCAGTATGTTGTAATGACAGAAAAAGTTCTTAAAAACAACAAGCCAAAAAAAAACCAAATAGAAAAGGAAATAAACACTGAAAAACTAAAATTGTTATTTCAGTGTAGATAAATCTTTTTCATTTGCATTGTGTGCCCAGATTTCATTTTGTACCTATAAAAGTACTGTCATTTAGTCATAAAAGAATAACAAATGGTTTATAACACGTAGACACATAAAGGAATTAATTAAATAATTCAAGAGGTTTATTTAAGCTAATTTCAATGTTTATGCAATTTCTCATCATTTGTTTCAAAAAGGAACTTCTACCGCATCTTATTTGTTGTTATTCAGGACAGCAGAATTGCTGGAGGGTGCAGCGAGAGCAGAAGAGCAGGTAATTAACGCAGAAAGGAAAAGCCACAGTGGAAACTCTAGCCAAAATCTCAGCCCCCTGAGTCTTCCCTGACAGCAGAGAACGAGAATGGTGGCAGACAGACATCTCCACTGCACAGGCTCCAGCTCACAGGCACACAGGTGATCCAGCAATGGACATTTCAGCACCAGTAAGACGTGAGCCCTCTTCAGTCAGTGATTAGAGTCAGCCAGTGGAGAGAGATCCCTCTCCAACCTCTTACCTCCACTGGTGAAAAAAAGTTCCATGAATTTGGATGACAACCATCACTGACTATAATTTCAGACCACTGTACTGAGCCTCAGACATAAAACAAGGTTAATAAATTCTTATTTTGTACAGCTTTTAGAGCGACTTGAGCACCAAGTCTGTCTAAAATGGCAGTGATGAAAGAGACACGAAGAAGATGTGACTGTCATAACACAGAGTTTTGCCTTTGTATTTCCACACCAGATTATATGCCTATTTTCTTAGCAGACAAGAAGTGAGGCAAATATCTCTGCCATTCCATAGTGTGAGTGTAGAGCTGTCCTGGTTTCAGCTGGAATTGAGACAATTTTCTTCCTAGTCTCTGGTGCAGTGCTGCATTTTGGAGTCATTATGAGACAAGTGTTGACAACACTCTGACACCTTGGTTGGCGCTGAGCAGGGCTTACCTGGAGTCAAGGACTTGTCGGATTCTCCTGCCCTGCCAGTGAGCAGGTGCACAAGGAGCTGAGAGGGAGCACGGCCGGGACAGCTGACCCGAACTGGCCAGAGGGATTTTCCACACCATGGAACGTCATGCCCAGTATATAAACTGGGGGGAGTTGGCTGTGAGCAGCTGATGGCTGCCTGGGGACTGGCTGCGCATCCGTCAGCGGGCGGTGAGCAATTTTACTTTGCATCGCTTCTTTTTCTTGAGTTTTATTCCTCTTTCTCTCTCTCCTTTCCATTGTTGTTATTATTGTTGTTATTATTTTATATTGTTTTACTTTATTTCAATTACTGACCTGTTCTTTTCTCAACCCCTGAGTTTCTTCTCCCCATCCCACTGGGGGAGGGAGGGAGGAAGTGAGAGGCTGCGTGGTACTGAGTTGTTGGCTGGAGTTAAACCAAGACAAGGGTATTTTTGAAACAGTGGCTCTTTTGGAATTACCCTAAGTCATGAAATGTTGCACTGCACCATACTGTTTTCTTTTGAAATTATCTATTACCTGGGTATTGTGAATCACTGTATTACACATACACCTGACTAACATTTTATCCACTCTAATCCTCATATGGATTCTTAAATGAACAGCTAGCTAACTTCAAACATGAAGATTTTATCATTTTCAATCCATTCTCCCCTTGCCTCCCCCACCTGCAGTACAGCTTAAGGGTCATCACAACTAATACAGAAATCTTTCAGTGTTTTACTTGAATAATTTGATCATGAGCTGTATTGCCAACAAGGAAAACTGTATCAATAGCTTGAAGCCAACCAGCGAGGATACCAGGGACCATCTTGTTTAACCAAGACAGGCAGTAGCCCAAAAAATCTTTATCCTAGAAACAAAATATTTCACAAGCTCCCCAAACTGCAGGCTCTTGGGATGAAGGGGAAGAAGTTTCTGACAACTGCTGCCCTTGGATGACAAGTTCATTTTGATACAACATCTAGAGAAATGAGGATTTCCTGCACAGCTGCTACAGTGTCCTTAGAGGCTCAGTTTTCAGGCGCTCTATGCAATCATCCCTCTGCTCCCTCTTAATTCCAGTCAACAACAGCCACAGGCAGATTACGTAGCTGGGACACTACTGACACAACTGGGAGCCTATAATAGCACTCATAAGCCAAGTGATTTCTTTTCTCTTGTCAGTATCACATATAAACACAAAACAGCTAAGAACCTAGCACTTTTCCCTTTAATAATCCACTGGTGATTAAAAAGTATCTCCTCATTTTGCTAATCAAATTAAAAAAACATAATCATATAAAGCACAGGGCTAATTTTAGACCTAAATACTGACGAGATCTGTAGTAATTCCTCTAACTGTCAGTGGCCATGATCTCCACGGCATTTATAAAGCTTTACTGTTCACTAACTTAGGCAACTTTTCCCCTTGTGAAACGTACTAAAACACTGGATAAAAGACAGATCTTGCAAAATATTTCACAAGCTATAAATTAAAGAGAAGAGCATCAGCCAGAAACTTTGTTTTATTCCTTTGAGAAAAACAATGACTTCAAGACTGTGGTCTACAAACCTGGCCATCTGCTTGTATGCTTCTTCAGCCACTGCAAAGATATGTGGATCCATATCCCCCATATTTTGGCCACTGTATGCATTGATGATATCTTCGCCATAGATAGGCAGTTGTTCATAAGGATTTATGGCCACTAAAACAATACCTATAAAGGAAATGAAACAAAACCAATTATTAATAGTTCTTTCAAAATAAACCCAACCAAAAATGGCTTTAACACAACTATTGTTCTAAACTTCCTAAAAATATTAACTAAAGAATAAGGATCTGATATTACTGATTTCAACAGATATTTATTCTGAATACAGTTTTGCGTGCAAAAAGTATCACAAGAGTTTACTTCTACCCTGCTTTGGTAAGCACATCAGGGACAACTTTTTACTTTTTCTCTCTATCTGCCTTTTCTGAAGTGAGCATGTACAAACCAAAGAGATTCAGAATATCTCGACTTGAAATACTGCCTGATCAGTGCAGTAAACCAATGGATGTGCATTGTACTTCCCTGTGTTTTACTGTGAATTACAAATGATACTGTGATTTGTGAATTATAACCACTGTATGGTCTCACTGGTTGCCAGTTCGGGTATGTGAAGTGTGTTAACCCCTCAGCTGTTGTGACGGAATAACATCTTCAGTTTTGGCAACAAGCAACAAAGTAGACATGATGTAATTTGGATTCCAGAGCATCTCTGCCAGTCAGGCAGCACAACCTCCTGCTCAAAGGGATCAAAAAAACAAACAGCAGACGTATTTCATAGGGCTGACACAGAGCAGCACCCAGTCATGTCAGGAAATTAAGCAATTACAGCTCTAGAAGGCATCATAACACCCTCATCTTATACATCTGTGTGTGTACTTACACCTCCTATTTTCTAGTTTTTCCATACCAATTAAACACATATCTGTTTTTTTCATACCACTCATCACTACAGCACTTCTAAACGCACGCCATTCTTTTACTCTCCCTGCACAGAAAAACTGAAGTCTTGCTGCGTACAAACCTCCTAGCCACAAAGAGAGACCTCGTATGCTTTTGGGACAATTCTCATTTTCATGAGAAATGAGGATTGCTCACCCCCAGGGATAATCTGACAAAGGGTCCTTATACCTTTCTCTCCTGCAGCATTTACAAGAGGTAGGGAATGTTTATTTGCCCCATGCAGGGGTGAAAACACTGACCACTGCCATGTGAGACTGAGCTATGCCAGGCATACTGTGCTCTCTTGACATGGGAAGTCCTCACCTTGACAAGGTGATAAGGGGGAAAAAAAACCCCTCTAATTTTAACTGTGGACATTTTAAAAACAGAGTTTCTTCTTACATATATATTTTGGTTACTAAATGAACCAACGCAGCTGCAGATGGCTACACAGTGACAACAGCAAGCACGCTACACACACGCTTGGACAATCCAGCCCTGAAGAACCTGCACCAGAAGGGTTTCCATAGCACTCAACTTGCTTCTAAATTTACTCAGAAATTCACTCTTAGACACACAGACTTCCTCATTGCCGATCCCAGCTCTCTGCTCTGTGCAGATTACAGTGTTGTGATGTCCATCTAAGAAATTTTCCATGGAAAAGCTGGGAGAAGGGAAATGAAAGCATCTACAGTAGTCTGGCACTGCTACCCGGAGCATTGACCGATTTTTAAATCCTTTCATGCACCTATAGATCAAGCACTAACCATAGCAAAAACATTAAACAACAGAGTATGTTTCAGGGAGAGATCTGAGAGACCTTGATCTATTTCCTCAAATACACAGCAAGTTTTATGTCTTGACACGCCCATGTGAAAAGAGTCAGTGTTTTTCCATCAGCCATGACTTCCCTGAAATGTCTCAGGAGCTCCAGTGAAAAATCTCTATGAACATTTATGCCAAGTTCTAACGCTGTAATGATGACCCAAAAAGTAAGAGCAGGGGTGAGGGACAGGAAACAACCTCAGTACTACAAGACTCAAGGAATATTTTCCGTGTCAATTTTAAACATCTGCCCTTAGAAAAAGTAGTAAAATTGAAGTACGCCGCACCACAGAGCTGAGCCTCTCAGGCCTGCAAGTCTCATCAAAGAGACATTACAAAAATCTGTGTGAGACTTCCGACAATTCCCTCCTGTTTTTGGCTATGCTGGCAAAAATACACCCTTGAATTGGGAACAAGCAGCCCCGTGACAAGTCTCCAGCATATTAAAACACTTCAATCTGTAGCAATTTGTAAAATCAACACGCAACTACCATCTGGAAATAACCAAAACAAGTGAGTTAGGAATTATTTGCTTTCTGCAGAACTTTGAAATCAGTGTGCTCAGAGGGCTATAATCCAGATTAATTTACATATAACTTCTCTTTATCTTTGCTAAATCATATTGCTATTTTAAGAAATATGGCCTTTCCTGAATCAGATTTATGTGTGTCTTTGTTTCTACACTTACACTAAATTGAACTCTGGCTACTCTTTGTGCCATTCTTCTTCTATATACCCAAAGTGCATCTAATGCTTTTATCTTGAACGTACTCACCCATCTGTGGCCAAATTGGACAGAAACGTAATTCATGAATTTAAAGTTTGCTCTCCTGCATAGCAGGCAGTACTTTTTACTAATCTGAACTAACCAGAAATATTCACTGAGTTTTCATCACAACCATAGCAGTTTTTCCATGTAAGTATTCAAATTTTCCTTTGTAACTTTTCAACTTCCTTCATTAATTCCTCATGTTTCCAACAGTAAAGCAAAGTTATAAATCACCTCTGAATTCCTGGTGAAAGGCTGACTTGAAATTAAGAAATCAGGAGGTTCTCTGTTTAAGAGTTTGAATTACTTCAAAGTGAAATTTTAAAGAATTTAATATCCATTTGACATCTTACACTAAGACAGCTGTCCATGATTGGACAACTATCAACCCATGCATTCCAGTTCTAGTTCTACTGTTGAGAATAATGTTACCATAATTCTCTTGGTGGAGTGAGGTGGTTTTAGTCTCCCTTGGGCTGCATAAGCTGGGTTAGCTCAAACCACCTTCACAGGGTATTTAAACTAACCCAGCTAATGTGCGAGTCAGATTAAGGAGGCAAATGCAGCCCCTCCCTCAGGCCAAGTTACGAGGCAATAGTCTTTGCAGAGGGGAAGAAACCTGCAGTCAGGATGGGAACTAATGGAGGAGTTTGAAAGGTGGATGATTGAGGCCAAAGGTTTCTAAAGGCCAACATGCCAACTCTATTTTCCTTAGCTTGTAACACACCATACACCTGCCTACATCCCAGGTGAATAAACCCACAGCACAGCACATTCCTCAGCAGCACTGAGCCTCCATCAGCTCCTTCTCTTCGAGCACCAGGAACCCTCACACTGGTGGATCCACACATTCCCAACAAACATACAAGCAGCTCCCAGAATCACTTGGGTCTTGTTTAGAAGCAAACCAGGCGACCAAGCTTCGCCGTCCCAGGCCCTTTGGCAGTCCCATTCATGGAGAGCTAAAGGCCTCCCAGCCCCATAAGAAATGATAAAACCAGCCAAAACCACAACTACAGCTGCAGTGGGGAATACTTGAAACGTGCTGTTTTCATGTTTTTCCAAACACAGAGAAACACAACTACCAGACAGCATATTCCTCTTGAAAGCCTCTTAAATGCTGCTCAACACAGAGCCTGTCTGCACAGAGCACAATCCAGAGCGGAGGGGAGTGGTGGCATTATGAGACCATGAAACTGAGACTGAAAAACCCCTTACAGGCTCAGGCCATGATACTGCAGTTGCACAAAAGCCCCTTCACACAAGAGCTTTGCTGTGGGGGCACTGGGGAGAGAAACACAGATCGTGTCTATACTGGGGGAGCCGAGGTGGTTTCCCAGTGCCAGGACCACAACATGCACCCTCAGCAGGGGCTGCCCAGAGAGGCATCACTGGAGATACTCAAATACCCAGATACTTTGACTGGTCCAAGCCCTGAGCAACCTGATGTAGTCAGACTCGTTTTAAGCAGGAAGCTACACTGAAGACTTCCAGAGGTCTCTTCCAACCTAAATTATTTTGTGCTCTGACTGCGTGATGGGATGAGACGTCACCCACTCCTATGGGAATGAAGTCTGGCTGCAAGCAGGGGGTGGCAAAGTCTGATCCAGTCCCCTGTGGTCTGGTCACTGCTGAGAGCAGGACTGGGAACAGATGTGCTCTGCCGAGCATCTGCAGATTAGGAGCAGCCAGAGTGAGCAAAATGTGGCAGGATGTTAATGCCTGCAGTCTGTCCATCACAACATGTTTAATGTGCTGCCTGGCTTATTGAAAAGTTATGTTAAAAGCTAGCAACGTATTTTGACTAAACACTGAGATTTAAAAGAAACATATGCACACAGAGAAAAAGAGCCCAGAAGCATCAAATCTGAATTTTAGCCTAAACTACCTCACGATGTTTTTTTTTAAACAGATCATTCAGTTGCAATTTTGCACTTATGATAAAGTGATCATTAAAATAACTTTCCTCCATTCTGGCCATCTGGAAATACCACAGGCAATTACAAGTTTGGGTAACCTCTGCTGTTAGTTAAATGTTATTTTTAAAACCAAGATCGACTGTAACTGCAATAAGACAAGCATTGGCTCATGAACTGTTACAAATTCACTTCTGCAGTTGCCTTGATTGGAAAACCTGAAAAACAAAATAAACTGGTATCTTCCAAAAGAGATGGAGCTCAGTGCAGAGGCAGGCAATTATAGCTGGGTAGCAAATTCACCAAACAGCAAGGCCAGCTCCTGCATCTGCACTGGGTGAGCCTCCTCCCGCCCACACCAACCTGAGCAAGCCTAAGGGGAACACCAACCAGACAGGAATCCCACTGGCAAGAAAAAAATTGCTGAATGCACATTTTATAAACAGAGTCCATTGGGGAGGCAGAGGAACACACAGGCAAGTCAGTCTTCCCTGAACCTTAATACTCTCAAGTCCACTTGATACACTTAATGCCCACAAATACAGGGATTTCCCTAGGAATAGCCCACCATGCCCTATCACTATTTTAAGTTAAAGGCAGACACATCAACGAACAACTTTCCTTTTCCTGTCTAGGGCATTCTCTGTAAAGAGTATGGTATGAGAAGACAGTACTTGCCACAATAGGTGTAGATGAGTTTAGAGTCTATAAAGCGAACTTTGAGGTTGTGCAGGACAGCAGGCTCGTGGAGATAACTGAGTGCTGTGAGGTCATTTTCACCAACGAGGATGTCAGGGTTTCGCAAGGGCGGGAGCTCCTTCGTCTTCGGATCTAGGCAATACTCTAGGTCCTGGAAAGCAAATGGAGACACTCGAAAGAGCTGGTGTTTAGGTTTCCTCATGCAGTCCCTCCAACCATACTTCCCAGCAAAACATGCCCAAGGAAAAAAAACACAAAGCAAGATTTCAATTATCTGGCTATTTGAGTTAGCAGTTCTTCCTCCAAAACTGTCATTTAAAATTTGCCAGAGGGTTTTTCTACATACGTACAACAGGCAACTGTATAAAGATACCATCTTTTTAGGCTGTTACTTAAGCAAATCCTACGCTTTCTCTGCCATGTCTTTTTATTAGATAAACCAAAATGTGCTATATCATAAATCTAACCAGCTTTTCCCTGTTATTTCCCTCTTGAGCAGAACAGGCAGGGGAAGCAGATTCCTACCAATCTATAGCCAGCTTCACACACAGGAACACAACACAGCAACGCTGGCAGAACACCGTGAAGAACACAAAAACTGCAAAAAATGCTACTTAGAATTTTTTCAGATCTAAATTGATCTCTAATGTAGATGTTTTAATTGCATTCATCTCTAGATCTAAAATCACTTTATTTACCTGCTATTTCCATGAAAAAATACAACTAGAAGGATGTGAGCTTTTCATGGACATGTTATCATTTCTCAACACAGTACACAGCATCTTTTTTGTAATGCCCTTAATCCTTGCCCTTTTTATCTTTATTAATTTTCTGATGGTTATGCTCAACTCAAAAGTGAATTTCTTCTCTGCAACACTATTCTCCTAGCAACCCTGTCTCCCTGGAATAGCAAACCAGGGTTACAGGCTTAACGGCATAAGTAGAAAAGGATGATGCAACTGAACACAACAGGCAGTGGAGAAAAGCAACTGCTTTTTCATTCATTTTATAAACAAGGCAATATTGATTTTTTGTAACTAAACAGTAAAATTTATCACACCAAAAAAACACTCAAGAAGTGAGTGGACAAGACCAACGGCACACACCTAAATGCAGACATATTTTGACAGTCCAGCTTCCYACAACAGATACATCAGTCTCTGGCTGAGAACAAGAACAATCAGCTTATGAACAATACACAGACCTACCTTGCCCTCTTCAAGTCGAAGCTGGAGGACTTTATCTCCAGGTTTATAATCTTTGAGAAGTTCTGCTGACTTCCAGACCTCCTCTGGATCAGGGATCCAAACCCTGGCATACTGCAGTACAACAACAAGAGCAAAAAAAATCAGTGAGCTTCTGTTGCACTATAGTTAAATCATCAATATACATGACACCAAAATTGTTTCCTTTTTTAAATACATGTTTAACTGACAAACTCTTAAGCAAGAGACAAGTTAATTAGTACATCTGAGGTGTATAACTTGTTCTATTGATAAAAGGCTACACAAGTTTAATTTTATTGCCTACACAGAGAGAAAAAGGCATTTTTCATGCAAAAGGTATTCCAAGATACACATTCAGTGCTTTTCAAATGAAAATCTACAAAGTAAAAAATCAGTGTTTTCAGAGAGATCAAAAACTTGGCTATCCAAGAAATTACTCAGAGTAACTCTTCTGAGTAGGTTCTAAATGCATTTGGAGCATAACATTATAAAGGCATTTTTGCCTTTTTTTTCCCCTAAGAGAACACTTTGGCCCATCTGTGTTAATTTAGGCAACACTATGTGACGAAGTGTTAAAACCTCTTTCCTTTGTAATTATAAACGGAAAAGGTTTAAAATGGATTATATCCAGAATGCCTAAAGAAAACAACTGAAAAGGTTGAAAACGCCTCCAGATTATAGAAAAAAACCCAACACCCAAACCAAACCAGATGCCCATGAATGACCATTTTCACACAAACTTTATTCATAAAAGTAACCCAGCATAAACATATGACTTGCTTTCAAAAACAGAAAGAGCATTCATATTTTTAAACAAGTGAGGATACAATGGTTATCCCATATTTAAGAATCAATTCAAGGTGTATGGAAACCATCTAGTTATTCACACAGTCGCAGGTACATGCAAATACACACATAGGAAACAGCTCTTGAGTAGAACAAGGAAAATGCTGTGACATTTTTAATATATTAAAGCTTCTGAACCAATGCTCTTGCAATGCCTAGAGAGCGCTGAGATCACACCACACCTAAACAAAACAGCTTCTTGGCTCTGGAGGTACAGTCATGCACCTCATTGCAAAACATTCTCAAACCACTAAATTATTTCAAAATCACTATAAAGTATTTGTCAAAGCATGGCATTTGATGGGAGAGAAAACTGCATTTGGTCATACAGCTTCACCTCCTCATCTTACACAACTTATTTTTGTACAGCATCCTCTACTTCAAAGAATGCTGGAGCTTTTTGTCCCCTCTCATTAACCCAGTTTTCCCACTCCGGAAAATTACAAACTGCTTGTTTCTGCTAGGGATTTTCTGAAAGACTTCATGAAAGACTTCATATTACTTTCTTGTTACAAGACAGGACGTGATAAAATGTGTTGAGCACAGGCAGCGGTTTGGGGAGCAAGACCTGTGAAGCCTCAGCCCCTGGCCCAGGAGAGGGATGTGCCTGTCTGTATCCACAACTCATAAAGTAAGAAACTTCCTTTGAGCTGAAACGAAGGTCTGTGCTAACAAGTGTATGTGCAATGCAACAAACTCAAAGAAACTACAGAATAATTCCAAAATAATTAAACAGGACTTGACAGTAGAGGTGCAGTATTAAAGTCAAGTAGCGTGCTCAGAACAATGTTGTCTTTCCTTTCCACTTGGTTTTTAAACAAAAGATACCCTGTAAAACTTCATAAATCATAAACTTATGATTTCATATAATAGTGATGTCAAATCACAATTTCATATCATAATTTCAAATCATAAAATCAATAATTCATAAGCTCCATATATCCAAACATACCACAATACACCTGTTCACAGAAATTTTGATTAAAAAAAAACAAAACAAAAACTAAAAATCAAAACCCTGCCAGAAATCAGGGAAGTTTTTTCAGTTTAACCAAAGATGCTACAGCATCAGACACAGCTGAGTGCATAGCACACTTCGACCAGGTTCCACCCCCAAAATTTAACAGAAGTTCCCCATCCCCAATATTTCTAATAGGATACTCCTCCCAAGGAATTAGCAGAAAGCAAAGTAAATGTAATATGAACAAGGAAGGCATTTAAATGTTGTCTAGGAAAAAAGATCAGCAGGCTGGTTTCCTCTAGGCTACACAAAGAAAAGTTTCCCGACCTAAGAAAGGCAGCAGACTGTAAGACACAAATGCTGTTAACCCGAGGCAGCAAATGCTGCATAGCAGTTTCTAACTACGTGATCTATGGCAGCATGAAATAGGCATCTTTAATTTATTCAGCTAAAACTGTACATTTTCTACTGTCTAGAGAAGGGAAAGAGAAAGCAGAAAACAGATCACCATAGAAACTGAGCTACTACAGACAGCTGAACCTTCCATGACATAACCCTACAGATATTAAAGTCATCCTATGAGCACTAGGCTGTAGCTTTTCATCTCTAGCATCAGTGCCTAGCCTTAAATCCCTGCCAAAGAAAACACCTGGTAAAAAGAAGGGGTGGGAGGAAAGAGAGAGATGTTCCTAATTATAAGTACTGAATCATTTCACATTGTCACCTCATTAACTTAACAGAATGGTTTGCAAAATCAGATTTTCATGCTATCTTTTATATAATCAGTTCATACTAAAATCCCATTGCTGCCTAGCCTTTACTGGGATCCAACCCTATAGAAGAAAACAAAACACTAGCACTAGTGGAAACTTGACCAAGGGCCTCTCTCAGGAAATACCTTACTCCAGTATCTGCTATTCAGCCCTCTTTATTTACTAGTATACCAAATAGAGTTTATGACAACATTAGACTAAGGCTAAAATAAAACTTCTAGAGACACCGATTTACAAATCAGCCTTCTAAAAAGGGAAGGAAATTCTAGTCTAAAAATGACAATTGTGTCTAAAATTCTAGCATTAAAATGACAATAAAAATTACAGCAGGAATCGAATGAACTTCAGTTAAATTGTGCCTGATTATGATCCATGAATACATTACTCTTTCTGATAGTTCTAGGCAAATTTTGAACCACCAAAATAAAACTGCTGATAGGGGAGATACAAGTATGATTTACTCAAGGAAATGCCATGAAATTAAATTTTAGATAAATATTGCTACCTTTCATGCCAGCCCAAGTTTATCACTAGTGTCACTTGCACTTTGTATTTCAGTACTTTTATGGCTCAAATAAATCGAGCTTTGCAATCCATGTAATACTGTTGTCCTTCCTCTGTGGGTATGATTCTGGCTCAACACTGATGACTCCTTCCTCTCCTCACTGGAGATGTAGGACTGGAAGAGGCATGGGGAGAACACGCAGCACGTCCTCCCACCCTACACCAAAGGATACCTCCAGCCCAGCATCCACAGCACCACTGCTTAAGCTAGACTAGTTCAAAAGTCAGAATGAAAATAGAAGGGATACAGACGAGAGGTCCTTCAATTCAGAAGGCAAATAAATAATCAAATGCATAATGACAGGACTATTTCAAAGCTCAGTTTCCCACCTAGTTTCTCTTCCAGCCTCAGCAGACCAACACAAAAAAACCAGCATCTCCAAATTCCTATGGAAGTATGGAGCGCTGTACTTTGTTCAAGGATGGACAAGATGGGCAATGGTTTATTGACATCTACAGAGCAAATCTAAAAGAGTTCAGAGCAGAGAAGAAACACAGATGTTTTCATGTCTTACTGGTGGGTCAGAAGGTTGGCTGGGTAACTACAATTTAACATAATAAGAAAATACAATAGGAAATCACAGTATTCTGTCATACCTCGTGATTTCATCTTAGATCACATGAAGAAATCAGCAGACTATAATAATTATCTATCAAATGAGACCGTATGACTCACAAAGCCTCTCTTCTGAGATATTAACCTCTTGAAGTACTAACTGACACTGCTGACAAAACGGAATTAGCAATGCAAGCGGCTCAGCAGTCTCTTCAGCAGGCAAATAGTTTTCACTTCCATTGCACAATCACAAACACAGAATGAGATACAGATATCTTCCCAGCTTAACAGCTCCTTGGGTAAGAGCTGAAAGAGTTCATTAAATGATCCGCATCCTACAAAGAAAAAGGAAATTTCAACTCAGAGAAAGCTGTCCCTAGTTTCTCAGCAAGATCTACCTATACAAGTGAAATTGTATAATTTTCACTCCAGCAGAGATCATGCCTTTTTTTATTTACAGACAGTCTCAAAAACCAGAGTCTTTCAGATGCTAACCATGAAAAAAATACCAGACACATTGCCTCCCTCTCTTTTAAGAATGACCTCGGGTTTGGGTAGGAATAAAGCAGCTCATTTATGCCTGGATCAAAGAGATACCATCAATTCTGGCAGCACCAGCTGAAGGAGCCAATGGAACAGCAACAGCTGGTGAAAGCTGAAGTCAAATTTCACTAAAATTATTCAATGTGAACTTGTTGCTGACTGAACGTGGCCACCTGGGGAGAACAGGCTGCATTATTAGGCTGGAAAAAGAGAAGTGTCTCTGCTGGCAAGGCATAACAACAAAACAGCACAAAGTCATCAAAGTTCACAGTGCAGAAGTGTTGAACTTCCCTATGCAAAATGCAAAGTTACTACGAAAGGATTTCTGAGCTGTGGGATTTCCTTGGCTGGGATTGCTCTGAAAACACAATTTGATGCTACTACAACAATTTCCTTTCAGCTTTATATTTTCCTCTATGCTTGGCTCACAGTGCCAAGGATGTCACCACCAAGGATGACAATACTGAGCCTAGAAACACTTGAAACAGCAAAGTTTAGTTTTTATAAGATCAACATAAGCAGATCAACAGCCAGGTGAGTAACAGGCAAGCACAAGTCATAACTTGACCAACCTGGATCTCCTACAGAKATCATGATCACTCACACAGGAGGCAGGAGGAGGTCCCGATTCTTCCACTGCTGAAACCACTAAAATTTGTGCCACCCATCCTGCAATACATGGGCAGCCCCAAGAACACACTGCACTCCTATTAACAAAATGCTGCTGCTGCCTGCACTCTGAAAAGTCAGACAGGACTTTACTCTTCTTTCATAAAAATGCCAAGAAACCAGGAAAGTAGAGCATCTTCGTGACAAGTGGGCTGCTGCAAAAACTCTGACCAACTCATCTTAAATTCTTCTTCGGGCCAGGGGGAAACAGAATCATTAACTTGGAAAAAAATCCAAACAGAAGTTATCAGTTTTCTTAAAGACAGTGGCACTCTTTGGGCATGGAGTGTATTTTCCATCTTGTGGCTTAGCAACAGCCATTTATAAACCTCTTGTACAGTTTAAGACCTGATATTTAGAAAGAATTAATTTAAAAAGAAATTTATATCATGATATATAATGGGAGAAATATAAGTGGCAATTGTATTCATGTTTTATCTGAACAACAATCCCACACAGTTTATCTAAGAGGAAGATCAAAACCCCCGTATTATTCTGCCTTGTGGGAATTCCCTGACTGGCCACAAGCAGAACTCCCAAGCAGCATCCAGGGAACAGCAGTGACCCAGGCTCTGAGATACCCCCTAAGATATCACCACTGAGTTTGCATACCACTGATATTGGGTCTGCAAATTTGGTTCACAGTGCCTGCAGTAGTCCAGTTTATGCAGGTAACGCACTGCATCCTTCACCACGCACAAGGAAACCCCTTGAATCATAGCTCAGCGAAAAAAAAACCCTGTTGTACTTGAGTACTTCATCTACCCTATAAATATCCACTACATTTGAATTGTAAGGATATAAAAGCTTTTTTTCACCCCTTCCTTTCTTTCCTTCTTTTAAGCATTTTTACAAGGCATTCTTTGTATTTAGGGCCAGGGGACTTGCAACAACAAAAGCAACTTGTATGTCGTTTGCCAAACATGCCTTGACCGTACAAGGTACAATCAAAAACTATCAGCATCCCACACAGAATCACTGCAGCAAGAACTGTATCTTCAGCCAGGGGAAAAACGTCCATTGACTTACATTTACCTGAAACTTTACCTTACTTCAAAGTGATAGCAGCTACTACCAGCAAAAAAGCGYGAAATCCTGAACATAGGATATCTATATACACTGAAATTCAGAGAAAATTATCACCCTGCAAATCTACATCTTGGGCCTGACATCAAGGCCAAAAAACCCAGTGTTTTACTTAAAACTATCAAATCTATCACAGAACAGTCATATTCTGAGGTTGTAATTGATATAAATTTCATAAGAAATATCTTTGAGTTAAAGCACAAAAAATGTTCAAAAATTGTGCATTTTCTTCACCTTTACAATCACAACATTCTACATTTTATGTTGATTGTACTCAACCTTCTCTTTAAAATGTCGTACAGAGAGAGACAGATGTGGTTCATAATCAGCTGTTATTAGCTCAGACAATACCTCAGCTATCAAAATGCTGCCCATTCACCCCTCTAAGCTGCTGCATGTGGGAACAGCTCTTGTTAGCTCCTGTTGTACTTCACAGACCCCCTTTCACAGGCTCTCCTCCACCCTCCCCAAGCAGCCAGCCCTCCTCAGCCAGCGGCCACAGCTACGTCTTGTACTCTGTGACTTACTCAGCATGTGACACCAGCAGCACTCGCTGCTGAAACCCACTGGGCAGTGATGGGAAGTCACATGCAACACTGCTTGGGTACACCCCGGATTTGCCTACATGATGCTTCTGACAGAGCTTAATCAAGGCTGTATGATCAATTACAGAAAAATGAAACATGTTTCACAAAGTGGCCCGGCCAGTCTGTTAAAACAGAAGTGCAGCTACATCCCCTACGTCCCTGCCACTACCACGAGCCCACGTAGGTCGACACGGAGTGATGCTCCTGCACCTCTGGCCTGAGACTCCCCCCAGGACACCTCATATCCCACCAGTCACCAGCAAATTACAGTGTAATAATTCACCACAAACCTTCAGAGAAACAGTACTCCTCTCTTATTTCATGCAGTATGCTGTTCTCATTTAATTCAGTATGCTTTTCCAAACAAAAAGTTCATTTAAAGTAAACCAGGCTTAAAAAAAGCCCCATATTCACAGAAATAGCAATGCTGAAGAAAATTTTGTGTTTGAAACAGTTTTGATTTCTAGACCTGTCAAAGGAATGAATGAGGCTCTGAAGAGTCTTCACAAAAGATGGCAGGAACAAACAGCCTGATCAAAACCACCAATGTTTTGGACACTGCTCAAGACGCAAAACAGCTGACTAACCACAATAAGATCTGCAAAAACATCGAGCAGAAGCGTGATGCCTACCCCAAACTGAGCGACAGGAAAATATTGTGACTCATAAGGTTTCATTTGGGGTCATACCCACACAGAGGCGAACACTGTATTGCATTTCGATCCATACCACCAGAACCAAGGCCAACAATGAATTACATGCTAGTGATTTCAAGAAGTTAATTATAAGTCTGCCTTAAAATTCACAATTCATTCGACCTGAAAAACATGCTGTAAGAATTGTACAAGAGTGGCCACAAGAAATTTAAGGGCAAATGAAACAACTGCAGTTCCCCTGAATATTAAGCTAATGACACGTCGCACTAAGAAAGAGCATTAGGAAAAGGATGCATGATTTCATGTTTGTGTACTCTCAGTGAATGCTGCTCCAATTTAAAAACTTTTTAAAAGCCTACACTTAAGAACACAAAAAAATATTCAACATGTCATGATTAACTTCATGGGTCCCTGAATCTGAGATTCAAGAACACAAACACTGGTTGTAGGATTTTGTTTTAACACAAAGATGATGCAAGTCTTAATATAGACTTGACAGCATAAATAACTAAATGCAGAAATAACATCATTTCCAGACCCCTTGTACAAAATCAGTCCAGACTCTCATGTTTCCTAGATATTTTTCATGCTGATGTCTCACAATGAAATGCTGACTTCTCAAGTTTTTAGATGGATTTAAGATCTTACAGAAGATTTTAACAGTTATTTTCCCCAAAGTAGAAACCTCACCCACAGCAGACAATTCCCGAATCACTCCCCACAACACACAGCCCAGCTCCAGTTCTGCTCCAGGATGGAAGAGGCTCCCAGCGCTGCCTGCAGCTGGGCGCTCCTGGTGCACACACACAGCAGGAGGAAGCGCTCTCTCTTTAGTCTCAGTGTCTCTGCCCCAGCACAGAGCCATCTCCACCACTGCCATGAGATTATCTGGCGTATCCAGCACTTGCTTATGCAGGACAGGAAAAGAAAGGGCTGTATTGATCAGACAGATGCGCCGTACCGTGCCGTGCCACAGCAATGGGGTTTGGACAAGAAGTCACTGAGAAAGAAGTAGTGCAGCCATAATGGATCACCTAGCCCACAGAGGTGAAATAAGGCTACATTTTCTGCTATCTGCGAAACATCTGGAGCATGGACAATTGCTGACTTAACCGTGAAAGGTTAATTTAAAAAGTTAAAAATGAAAGGAAATATATTTGAGACAAACTTTGATAGTAGATAAGGCTGTATTTTCCTGAGTGTCTTTCTGTAAAGTTGAGCTCAAGTCCAAAAGCAGTCTCTTGTTTTTACTTAATCCTAGCCCTCCAAAACCTCTAAATTGAGGTTTTAAAGATCGAAGATTGAGTATTTTTTGATAGACCAACAGAGAAGCTCCAGGCTGAGATGTAGTTGCATCATCAAAACAGAGCTTTTACTGACTTAGCTTGAATTACTCAGGGAGAACTAGTTTCACCCAGCTAGCCYGGACTGCGGCTGTCATTATGGACCAGACCACACCACAGACACCCTCCTGCCATATTAGAACAACCTGGCACCAGTGAAGCACATCTAATGAAGCCATATTTAGTTCCACTTTTTTTTCATGGGAAATTAACAGTAATTAAGAGTAAGTCCCCACACAAGGAAACCAGAGCGACCTGGTATGAATGACCTGGCAGCCCAAACTCAAAACCAGTGAGCAGAGCTAAACCTCCCCAAAAGCCGCCCGCCCTCCACAAGAGCTGGGGGAAGTTGTGAAAGCAGAACTGGGGTTAACAGCCACAGAGTTGCTCTTGGAAACTCCCCAGCAAGAGCAGCGGCATTTCTCCCCCTGGACCTTCCGCCCTGCCCTCGCCAGCCCCTCATGGAACGGCACAAGGAGTGGCAGAGGGGCCATGCCGGCTGCGAGCACCCTGGACCCATTCTGCCCCACCAGCCTTTCCAACCTTGACTTTTCCAACCTTGACTGGCACAGCAAGTCATGGGAAACACCTCTGTGCTGGAGAGAGAAAGGAAATTAAACCCTTTCACGCTACTTGAAGCATAATTTCAAGCACACCATATTCAGCCTTAGAGAAAATACCCCACTCCTTTTCTCTACAAGCATTATCTCTTTGATAGTTTGCAGAAAGTTTATATCAGCTTTACAAGGAAGCAATGTACTCTGACATGAAATTCTAGCAACTTCTGCAAATGCTTCTCCTCTTACAAGATTTTTTCTAAGTGACACAATCTCCTAAACAACAACTTTAATGTCTGGCATGTTTGAAAAAGTCTTCTTTACGTATCTCCAAGATCCTAAGTCAAAACTGTACTTACTTTAAACCTTTATTAACAAACGATTATACTATGATACTAATAAGCACTTACATGCTTAGCTATACAGACCTATATACCTATGTTAAACCCAAGAAAACAACTGAACATATTCTACTTACTTTAACATACATGTAGTCTAAATCATCTATTTCCATCCCATATCTCCTGTAAAGATTTGCAGCACTTTCAGAGGCAGTTGGTGTTTCCTTTCCACGCAAAACAGGCTCAATCTCCACRGAACATATTTCCATGTTGCTTGTGTTGGTGTATACTAACTCATCAGGCAACTTGGGAATCTCTCTCTCTGGTTTCCTCAGCAAAACAACTGAGGTCATCTGCTTTAAAGATATTTATGAATAACCCATGGAGTCTGCAGAGAGTAACGTGTGACAAGCCATGTTGGAGCAATGAATTCCCTCATTGTTAGACTGACTCATACTATTTTTAGGTTATTTTTCTAGCTCTACAAAGAGCAAGAGCATCCTGTAAATCACAAAGTAATCGCAAAGTTCTCTTGTCTTGTGATAATCAAATGGAAGAACTCAAGGACACCACTGGTAATTGGAGCWATACTCTATGATTTTTCATATCCATGGGTATGTACATCACTCAGATGAGAAGTCCCTGTTCTTCCATATTTAGAACTGTCAAACTAGAAACATGCAGTTTACATCTACCCATACAGCAACCCCAGAAAGCTACACGACAAATCACATGCCATACTTACCCTGTGTTAACTACTATAAACACAGAATGAGAGCTCTTCAAAGCAATACTGCTTTAACCTTTACATTTAATCTTAAAGCAAGGGACCTCATCAGACCACAGTGTAAGTAAGTAGCCTGGAAGAGTCTGCTCTCAACATCCTCACTGCCTCTTAAGAGCAAATGAACTCAACAAGCCACTTCTGCTAATTGCCAGGGGCAGTGTGAATTACCCCGAAAGCCTTACCTACCTTCAGGCACACCTGAAGCAAGGTTAAAAGGCAAACATGGAGASTTGATGAGCAATGAGGGAAATGCAACAGCTTTCAAGATGTTCAGAAAGTAGCTACAACTTTCACCAAACAGCATAGCGGTGACAGACACAAAAACATAGCTGCATTCTGCATTCCTGACTGATTCTCCTCCAGTTCAATCTTCATATTCCTCCCTCAAACCATTCATGAGCATGGTGACTTCTCATTCATACTTGTTCTTTGAGTACCAGTCTTGAGTACCTCCATAGCATTACTATTCAGGGAAGGATCTGTGACAGCTCTTGCTGTTGTCCCTGACTAACAGGCCAAAGAAACTAAATCCGTGCCACTATGGAGAACAGAAGGTGTAAAACACAAGATCTCTGCTTCTGAAGATTTGCACCTTCTTCAAAATTTACATTAAAATTTGTGGATACTCACATTAAAAGCTGGGTCAGTATCTGCAATCCACAGACACTCAGTTCAGAAATCTTTCAACTTCATTAGCAGTGCCTAATGTTTCCTGGGCTTACTTTTCAGCTGCTTAATCCTCACAATTCAGCAAGAAAGGCACTCCTAATGCAACCACACTAACTACTTAGCCTCTTTAAAAACAACAACAACAAAAAAACCCCACAACACAGAGAACCCACACAAACCCTTCTACCAGCACTGCTCTCTTCTTCACATTTTATTTTTATAGAAACAGACTGACACATAAAAAAACTACTAAATACCGCAAATAGCTGAAGGCAGCAAGCAAAGCAGCTGTACTGCGACAGAAAAGGCCCAGATTATGACTTGGATGACCAGGAAGACCCCAACATCACCAAGATCATCAGCTCGATAACTCTGTGGTTTTCACGCTTGTGCAGTGCTGGGCAGCTCAGGTTATCCATCTCACACAGTGTTTCACGTYAAGCTGCTGCCTGGAGCAAACTGAAACAATGGACTGTGCTAAAAGATGAGAGAGGTCCTGAAAGAGGAAGCTTCTGCTGAAAATACACTCTGGCTGTTAAATATTAAAACTGGGTTTTAAGTAGACAGGTCCTAACTTATTGCAACACTGCATACACAGAGCTTTCCACAGAGAACTTGACAAGAGACATCGCTAGGATGTTTTAGTTTGTTTTCCTGCACAAATCATTCCAAACAGGTGTATGACAGCAAAGCTATTTCCCTGCAATAAGAAGAAATGGAGAATAAAAGACTCAATCTTTCAGATTTTTGTGCTCGATTTCAAAGGATAAAATTAAGCAATGTGTGATTACTCACATGGGATMATGACGAATCTTTGCAGAATCAGGCTTAAGCAAACCCAAGGTTAAGAAAGCCAAGCAACACTGAGAACAAGGAGGAAAGGATGCAGTCCTAAGCAAAGGGTGGCACTGGCACAGGCATGTAACACTGTTCCCTGCCAGGAAAGCCACCAAAAGCCTTGCCATTMGTGTTAGTAAACAAGGCCTTAGCAACCCACTCATACAACTCTGCATCCTGGATCCAGCTCCAAAGTAAAGCCAACAAAAGGGAAAGTTACTGTACAAAGAGCCAGTGAATTCAAAATTTGAATTTTCTCTGTCTCCCATGACTTTTAGATAACAGGTTTAATTTCATGCCTAATGCTTTTCCACTTACCTGAAAGTTTTGATACCAATTTGAACTAATCAAGCTCTTAGAAGCCTCATCCCCAAAACAAAACCATACATCTGTTCTAGCATATCTTGAGTGGGGTTATGGTCTGTGATAATAAGCAGAAAGACAGTTTGATGAAAAAGCGTCACAGACATGATGCAAATTTCCAAGAACCATGGGTTTATTTCTGACCCTAACATCATACCTTCTGGAACAACAACCACCTATTATTAAGGGCAAATAGGAAGTTCTTCCTTGCTACTTCAGCAGCAGAGACRACAAGCAGAAGGTGTATTCTGCTGCTTCAACTCATTCGAGTAGCCTGCTAACGAAGCATCACGGACAATAGCCTTGCCCAAATGCTGTTTCTTGGCCCTCAGCCCAACCGTCCAAATCTTCACAATCAGAGTCAAGCACGACCCATGCAGTAGTAAACACTGCTCCACTACAGTGAGCACAAAATTAGATCAGACATCACCTCTGCACCTTCCAGCATGCGAAAGAAAACCCAGCCAAGCAAAGGAGTTCAGACTCTGCTCATCCCTAACTTCATACACGCACACCAAGGTAAGGTCACTTTAATCAAGAGGCACAAAACAAATCCCTGACTCACTTTTATCAGAGGAGCTCCTGCTGCTTGACAGGGCAACGCAAAACTGGGCCCATCATCTTCCCTCTAGCCAAGATGCCTTTCAAACCAGCCATGTCTCTACACATGCTCATATATACATGCAGGTGTCAAMGACCCCAGTAATACAAGCAAAACTTCAAATAATTAAATATCTGGTTTGCGTACGCTTTGTGTTGTTAAGGAATGAAACCTGAATTTAATGAATGTGTATGAATTACTGTATGAATGTAGTAAATAATTAAACATTAATGTGTATAAGTATCTAAAGGAGGGTGTGCCAAGAGGATGGATCAGGCGCTTCTCAGTGGTGCTGAGCAATAGGACCAGAGGCAATGGGCAGAAACTGATGCACAGGAAGTTCCATCTGCACTGAGGAAGAACTTCTTTACTGTGCAGGTGACTGAGCACCGGAACAGATTGTCCAGAGAGGGTGTGGAGTCTCCCTCACTTCAGATATTCAGATCCACCTGGACACACTCCTGTGCCATGTGCTCTGGGATGGCCCTACTTAAGCAAGGAGGCTGGCCCAGGTGACCCACCGTGGTCCCTTCCAACCTGACCCATTCTGTGATTCTGTGAATGTCCCTGTAGGCCACCCCGAGCTCCTCGAGGTCTGCTGCAGAGGCTAATCCAGACACAGACCCACAGGCCAGCAGACTTTCCAGCTGCCCACTGATTTTCCTTCACAGCAGAAACCATCTGTGGTTAACCTCACTGTCACATCTTGCTTTTTTAAAATCCTATTAAAAATAGACCATCCAGAAACTGTGCAACCACGTGATACAGGACATTTGTGTGACTTCCTCCAATTCAGCTGGCTCAATGAACACATTTCAATAACAAAAATGCTTTCTTTAGTCCAAGTGAGATTAAGCAATGAGTCTCATAAAGAGAGAGACAAATTACTTTGTTATTAGAACACAGGGAGAGGATTAAACTCCCAAAGGCCCCACAAAGAAACCCTAAGAGCTAGGTACATCTGCCTATCCCTTACAACTCAACCTGGAGCTCTCTGGCTCAGCAAAAGATAATAATGGTGGTCATTACACATATTTTCTGACATAGCAAGACCTTGGCAGCACTTTATCTGGTCATTTATTTATCTAAAAAATAATAGTAATCCATTACCTAACCCATCTAGCACATGAATCCCTGCAGGAGGAACAGACTGCAAATAACCAGTGGCAGCTCCATGTACAGACATTACTATTCTGCAAGGATTGCTGATGATAGTTTGGGGGGGATCYCACGTAATCCACTAATATCATTAGGTAAATGTTTTAACATGATACTCCAAGAATTAAACAAATAAGACCAATTATTATAAAYGGGACCATCACAGTTCTTCACATGTAACAAAGAATTCATACAACTTTCAAGATTAGGTCTACAGGGAAAAAAAAAAAAACATTTTAAAATATAAAGCTATTATCACCCCTCCCCAGAAGTAGCTCCCAATGATGCTACACTTGCAGTGTTTCATCAAGAGTACAGGATACACCCTCCCAATAACTATTTACAGTCTATGAGAAGCTTGCACAAACAGCTTTGTCTGTGTCTCTTTGTCCCCCCCAGGGTGGCATCACTTCCTCCTCCAGACACACTCAGCATCCAGGGGAGCAGCTCTGGTGCAGACTGGGCTCCAACTTGCTTCGCTTGCTTCCCGAGGCTCACAGTTTCTTTTAACAACAGACTGCTGACATGTCACAAAACTGCTGTTAGAAAGCTGAGAGCTTTTTCAGTTTTTTAGGCTGCTGCAGTTGACATCTGACTAGAGGGCACATTTTTTATTATTTTTACAAAAAAATAATAAAATGTCAAGGTTAGGTTAAACCAAGTATTGTTGTACTGTTGGGTAATTATATCCTCAGCATCTTCATTTTAAAGGAAGTAGGAATAAAGCAGGTCCAGACCACTGTGACTTGTCACTGGCAGAGCTGCCATCACGTTTATTCCAGCGGCACAGCAGGTCCCTGATGCAGAGAAGCAATTGAAATATTCCCTCTTCCGCTGCTGTGTTAGGTTTTAAGAGGCAGAGGTACAGCTATAAAGTATCCTGGGAAGGCTCACTCATGTGCAGATGCAATTGCTTGACAGTACACACCTGATTTCTGCAACAGCCCCTCTGCTCTGAACTCTGCACTCAAAAGCAGGGCAGYAGGCCCAGGCTGTGCCTGGAGATGAACACTCCCATCTCTGCACTGATGGGCACCAGGGTTCTGGAAGGACTAAGCAGTGACCTWCTGAGACAAGTGGTTATTGTGTAATGCTTAGAAAAAACTTAGATCACATGCAATAGTTTTGTTGCAAAATGTGGAATATGTAAAAATTTTCCTAAGGATGTTCTTTGATGTTTTATCTTTGTATACTTTCAAGCCTAATCAACAGAAAGGGAGATTTAATCCATGAAACAGCAGCTAACAAGCAAGCTCCAAGTGATGTCCAGGTGTTTGAAAGACAAGTTATTTGTTGGTAGAACTGCCTTGTTAAGACTTAGTGCTTGACACGCTTCAATGATCTCAGGTCTAGGGGGGAGGTTAACAAAGCTTGGGAAGAAGGATGTCCACTGGTAGTGGACACACAGAATGCAGGATTTATGGGCCACAAGGACCTTTGGCAGAATCCTCAAGATAAGGACAAAACTAATAAAGCCAACTCAGCAAGTGTGCTGCAATCAGCTGTGACTGGGTAGAAGGCAACTCTGGCAGGGGCAGACCTCGACCACCAGCTCACGGCCAGCGACCCAAGGAACCACTGACTCAGAAAAGAGAAAGACTGAGCATGCAAGACTTAGCATGAGAAGCAAGAGAATCATTAACCAATAGAAGATGAAATACCAATTAATAAGAGAACTAGGCAACTTGTAGCCAATGAACATTAATGCCTTTGTTTGACAAACTGTATAAASAGTGAAAAGTTTTGGCAGTCGTGATGCTGGCTTTGCGGATGTGCCACCCAGCATCCCCTTCTGCACAGAACTTAAATAAGGCAAAAACCTCCACTCTGTGTGTGGATTAGCCTCTTGCACACTGTGTGAAAGAACCTATTTTAAAACAACAGTGAACAGCAATATACAGGGCTATACAATAAAGGCAGTTTTTTTTAAATCCCAAGCCCACTAATAGGCACAGAAATTTTGAAATAGTTGTATTTTCTGTCTTACACTCAGGCTGTTTTTTGCTGTATTTCCCTTCCCATGTAGCACTAACACGCCCAAGCAGAGCCATTACCAGGTCAGAATCCCCCATCTGCCATTTTTGCTTGCAAGGACCCAGCACAACTGAAGGAGATCAAGTCTTGTAACACCCCTGGCTTCACCCCCGGAGCAGCTGCTGCAGACAGCCACRGGAGAGCAAGAAAGGGCCACTTGCAACGCTGAGGACAGCACAAGCAGCTTTTTGTTCTATGCAGTTTCCTCTGACACTTCCCTAACTCAATTTATTGCTCATAAACCCTCAAACTGAACCATTTCAAGGTCAGCTACTGAGTTCAGCTTGCCCAGAGACCGTGCTCTCCAGTGAAAACTGTTTACTGATTCCTCTGTGTTCAAAGGAACATTTCCACTCACTTGAACTGAAACTGGATTAGGCCCTATGTTAGGACCAAGCTAGCTGGAGCTAGCTCCCCCTCATCTCAAAGATAATGGAAAGGGAGGAGCATACTGGTAGCAGCAAGAATGAAAATAAATGAATGTCTGACTGAATGGATAAGTAAATAAATCAGTGCACTGTACACAGCCATATAAAAGTGAAACAGAAATCCCAAGAGGGCAAAGCAGCATGCTCTAGGAAAGCACAGCATGAAAGAGAAACAACTCAAACCTAGGGAAAAATAGATGGAGAACAAAAATGAGTGATTTATGCCAACTCTTCACTGTGACTTTAAAAGAGGTAGCACAAAGTATCTGATCTGTTTTGCTGATTTTTGTGTACAGGCAACAAGAGCATGTGTTGGTTTCATGCCCCTGAAACTCACAAAGGTGATGTCTAACACAAAACATGGCAGTTTCAGCAGTGCAGAGAAGGCAGATCAGTTCCAGTTCTAGGCAGGGCGTTCTCACTTGTTCTTAATTTCCACAGATAGGAAATTACACTTAACAAAAGGCAGCACATGGCCTAGATTGTCCCTATCAATTTTTATGGGTCAGCAGAAGTAGGTACGTATCTGTTGTTGGTCAACAGTTACTGAAATGCTGATCAGCTACATCCAAGCATCTCTCAGCAGGGCTACCATGATCCATGAACCACATCAAGATTCTCCTAAGTTTGTTTCTATACACAAAGAACCAAAACTTTCAGAAATTAAATTACAGCAGGACCACCAACCTGCAGGTGATATATATACAATAAGACAAAGGCTCAAAGGTGTATTATTTTCAGTAAGAATGCCTTGAGATATAACCCACAGAGCAGATTTAAGCTGCTGCATCCCAAAATTGAAGCTAATGCCCTCAAGAAAAGTCTGCATTTGCAGTGTCTCTGGGCACGGGAATACAAGGCCTGGCATGGTTTGGGCCCATTGCTCACAACTACTTCGTGAGTGCATGACAGCCAGTCCTTTATCCAAATTTCCAGATTAAGTGCAACCATGTCCAACTACAAGGCAGGCTATACAGCCATCAAGTTTAGAAACACACGTGGACGAATCAAGGCAATAGGGCTTTCACAGGAGTGGCACGACTTCTTCAAAAATCTATATCACTGGTTTCTAACAAAAAGTAATTTAGCTTGGGAAAATAAGAGTTCCTTTCAGCTACTTCAATATGTGGTTGGGACAGTGGGTGCTATTTTATGTTGGCATGCAAAGAAACCCAATTTAAGGGCATACCATACTAGCAGAGCTGGGCACACTGGAGCATATAGCAGAGAGCCCCACTTCCATCCCCAGCAGGAAATAAATCTATTTCTCTCGTTCTCAGACAACATTTGAAGAGATGCTGACAACTTCTTTGCAACACTGGTCATCCAGTCATTAACATAACTTTACAAAACATTGTTCCAAGTTACTCACATGAACACTGCTACCAGAACAACACAGACAAGCTGGGATGTGGGTCTCCAACGAGAGAGGGTAAGAGAGCTGCCAGCTATTTCACTTCAGGGCACACACACAGCAGAAACACTGTGCTGAAAATTCATACCTGATCCTGCCTGTCAGCAAAAACCTCTATGCCAATACCATATGATGAGAGTTGATGCTACACTGGAAGCTCTGGTACTTTAAGCAGCTGCCCTGAATGACAATCTTGACACTGCCTACCAGTACAAAAAAGATGTGAAATTTGCTCTTTCTGTGCCTACATACGGCTCTAAAGAGGACAAGAACAGCCTGTGGTGTGAGAGCAAAGCACAGAAGCAATCTCACTGGCCTTCACCCAGCGAGCCCCTACTGCAGGATCATCCCTGCACTTGTCTGACTTTGTATTTGCTCTTTTTACCTCTCATGCTTTGACCTTAAATCCATTATTTATGATACCTAATCAAGGATGAGATACTGAACACGATTCAAACAGCATGCTGCCATCACTTGAGGAAAAAGACAGCAGAGAGGTAAAACAGCAGATAATCTCTCTTGAACACCCAGCAGGTTTCCTACCCTGGCCCGCCCAACTCTGAGCCAGGCCCTCCTCAGGAACTACAAGGGGCCTGGAGCTTTCCACTGTAACAGTTCCAACACAACAGCACACCCACATTTTTGGAGCAACTTCTGACCAAAGGATTCAACCACTCAGTGAAGAGCCTTCAAGGTCAGACAGGGTTGGAAGTAGAAAAGAAAAAAGAAAGTATTCTGATCCACACTTTATGAGACATTTTAATTCCATAAGAAGAACACCTACAGAGAAAGATAAATCAAGAACACGTTTCCAAAACAACTCCTTACACAGAGAAGGCCTATTTGGTGCCTGGGAACAACTCTGCAGTACCACGGCTCTCTTGACCAGAATGGTAATTTTCATCCCTTTGGCATGTTTCAAAGAGATACTCTTGTATGAGACACAAGACATCAAGGTGTCCCATATCATTAATGTATTTAGCATTCTTTAGGGGGTGCAGGCATGCACCTCACCTCCTCACATTCAAGCTCTCCTACACAAACATACTACTCAGATGCAGTCAAGCCTGCTGAAGGGACCGTCCAGTTTGATTYGTCCTGATGCACAGTCAATGTGCTGTCCCACCACTTCTGAGTAGGAGGACTCTACAAATAAGGTGACCTATTCATGTCAAAACAAAAAGTCTGTTTCCTTTCCTTCCTCACATGAAGTGATAGACTGGRGATAATTCTGGAGTATTTTGCAAAGTGGCTGAAGGATCTAGATGGCATGGCCTTCTTAACACCACACTTTGACTGTGCAAGCTTTTTGAAAGAAGTATTTGGAGTTTGCCATGCTGTACTGCTGTGCTCCGTTCCAGCGACCCCAGTCATCCCTTCTGCCCTTAAAGACCTGTTGTCTGTTATTTTTTTCGGACTTTTGCATTAGCTCAAGGCAGAGCAATGAAAACAATGCATTGCTAGGGGATAGAACAACCGTTTCCACGTCTCGATTTGCAGGCTTTGCCATCAAGATGTGCAGGACAGTAACTGTTTCCAGGCAGAAGCTGATGAGATACTAATGCACAAGACTAAAAAGATTAGAAAAATGTCTGATTAAAGAGCATATGAGAGTCACGCTGCGCATCACTGCTGACTGCAGGGCTTTCTGAACGGCTGCCAGAAGAATATAATCCAAAGGTGCAGTGTCACCAAAAAGCGTAGTTGAATATCAAAGCGCTTATGCCGGAGAAGCCGTTTTTCCTCCAGGAGCGGGCCGGCGTTTCCGAAGGCGATACCCGCGCTGCCCACCGCGCTGCTGCCCGGCCGCGGCATCCCCGCCGCGCCGCCGGAGCCCGGAGCGGGCGCGGGCGGGAAGGGCGGCGGGGCGGGACGGGCGGCTCCCCCCGGGCCGCTCCCCGCCGCTCCCCGCCCGGCCAGGGGGCGCGGGGCCGCTCCGGCGCGGCGGGTCCGGGGCGCAGCGGCGGCGGCGGAGAGCGGCCCCCGCGCCCGCGGGCCCGGCCCGGGGAGCGGCGCCGGCTCCCGCCGCGGCCGGGACGGCGGCGCCGGCCCCCCGCCCGCGCCCTCCCTGCTCCGCCGGGCCGCCCGCCCGGGCCGCGCTGCCCCCGCCGCGCCCGCCCGCGGCCCCGCCGCCCCCGCGCGGCCCCGGCCCCGCCGCCGCCCTACCTTCGTGTAGAGCTCGGAGGCTGCCATGGCGCAGGGCGCGGGCGGGCGGCCCCTCTGCGGCAGCCCGGCGGCGGGAGGCGGAGGCGAGCGGGAGGAGGAGGAGGAGGAGGAGGAGGATGCTCAGGCGGCGGCCCGCGCCATGTTGCTGCTACCTGGCGGGCTCTGTGCATTGTGGGAGCGGCGGCGGGGACGGGCAGGGACGGGCGGGCTCGGAGGGCGGGCGGCGCGATGCCTCCCACCGGCGGGCGGGACGCGGCCCCGGCCCCGCGCCGCGGGAGCTGCACCGCTGCGGGACCCCGGGGGAGGCGACCCGTGGGGCTGCGCGCCCCCCGCCTTGAGCCAGAACCGGTATTCCTCCTCTCCCTCACGATCCTACTTTTTTTAAAAAATTCTTTTTATGTTTTCTCTCCTAGACTGAACAAATTATTCGTTTCTTTATCAGGAATACTTATAATTTTCTCTGGTCCCCAGCCCGTGCCCTGCTCGAGGCGTGGAGGAGGTTCCACAGCCCGGGCACCGCCAGGCGCAGGGAACGGTCCGGTCCCTTCCTTTACAGGCACCGGTCCTCTCCCAGCGCAGGCGGGAGATGAGCCGCATATTCCTGGATTTACATCTGTGCCACAGCCTGCTGGAGCTCTGTGTGCCTGGCTGCCGTCCTACCACCCATCCAGTTGCTGCCATTGCGTATTTGGCATGTATTTCTCAGGTGCCAAGTTTTCAATTCTTTTTTGTTTTTCTTTCTCTTAGTCTGATCCCATCCTTCAAATTGTTTACAGGCTCCTCCAGCTTGATTGCATCTATCCTTCAAACCATTACTAAAGCACTGAAGGGAAATGGGCCCAAACCAGTTCCTTCAATAATTAATTCCAGTTCTTGCCAAGACATGTAGGCACACATCTTTGAAAAGTTTAACATCCATGTCAAATGGGAATGAAAACCATAGTCCATGTTCCAGCAAGGTCTCAAGATGACACCCCATTGCTTTAGGAATCGTTAATGAATGTTTTTTACAGTTATGGCAAGAGTTGACAACAGAACTGAAGCTATTACTCATTCTGTTTTCCTTTTTCACCCTGGAAATGCATCCTACTAGTCCAAGTGGTCCAAAATACAAAACAAGTTTGAAATAGGTTTTTTTGCCACACTCTCCACGAAAGTGCTTTTAATTATTTATCCTGTCTCAGAATTCAGCTGTTTAGGTAACAGCTGTGTATTCAGTGGGTAGCATCTGTGCTGGCCCTGAAACTCACTATGACTACCAAAGAAACAAACCAACCTGTTTACAGAGAAAATGAACCATGAAATAGATGGGTCAAAAACCACCCATCAGTTTAGTAACAGCCAGTGATGAAATGCTATCTTGACTCCCAAAACAAACGCTTAGCTGTGCTTTACTGCTGCTATCTAAAAGGAATGAGATAAAGCAGCAAGCACAAATGAAGATCAGCCAAGATGAAAATATGGAGCGGTGCCCAGAGTTGTTTGTATAAGGTGCAGATATATGGCCTTCACAGCTAGGAAACTAAAGTTAGTAAATTCAGAATAGAGATTAAAAAAAGTCTTGATTCTGCTGGGAGAGTTCAAAATAATGTGAACTGAATTTAAGAAAATACATTTCTTCCCATGTTCTACCGGTCTGTCCAGGATTATCCACCACGATTGCTGTTACTGTCCCACACCAGGAGGCTCACTCCCACCAGCAGAACTGGACATTCACTCTCAGTGCTACAAAAAGCCCAGAAYGGGTTCCCGGGAACTGCTGTCCAGGTCAGGGTGAGATTTTGGCCAAGCAGTTTGCACAGCTGCTCTTCATCTGAGTGCTAAGGCAGAACAAAGATCTAAACTAAAGCTACCAGTCATCTTTCACGTGTGCCAAAGAAGTGACTTGGGGTTCATTAAAGAGTGTGATCACCCACACCTTAACAGCCTTAATCTCAGAATCAGTTTGTACACACAACTGAAATTTCAGTTTTGTCTTCAGAAGGGACCTGAACCTCCACTCTGACTATGTGCTGCTTCATATCCAGTATTTCATACCCCTTCCTCAGGATATCTATTCTAAATTCAAAGACACTCATTTCAGGAGTTCACCTGGACTGTGGATTACTGATCTCAGCCATTCACAGCTGGAGCTCAGGAGCCAAATGTAATTATAAGCCACAGCAAAAAATAGATATCTGAGTCCAAAATATGCTATGATTTGACACAATTTGCATAAACCAGGATTTCAAATCTGCCATTAAGGACAGGAATTGGGGGCACTGAAAGTTGCCAAGAAACAACCTGTTTGTAATGTATCCAGACTACTTATCTATTACTTTAAGATGCATCTCCTACATCAAATATTTGCTGGCAAGATTTTAAATGACCTCATCTCTTATCTTACACAACATCTTTTTGAAAAGATGGCATTTTTTTCAGAGCATATATCCCAGGGTGTTCCAGATAACAATGTAAAACTGAATAACTGACAGTCTGCATGCAGAATTTTATACTGAATTTTTATGTAGTTTTTTTCAGAAATTACAAAGCATCTGTCCTATCTTTTATCTTACATCTATGTTCTGTTCATATCCATGATCTGTAATTCCCTTCTCACGTAGGACTTCCTAGTCTGTTGTCACACTGTCACAAGTGAGCAGTGAGTTCTGTTTGCCAAACCCATATTCTCATACTACAAGGACCAGGCCTGTAGCTTTTACCTGTAGAAAACAAACAGGGCTGGTTTCAGTACTGATGGAACAGTTAAGAACTCTGAAATGTAATGCAAGAGATAAGCAGGAAGAGAGAAAATCATGTACCATGCAGGTATGCAGAGCAGAGGGTGTTACTATAACCTTAGTGACTAAGCTAATTGTGCAAATAACACCACATGGATCCTGAAGCTGTGCAAAGATCAGCACCTAACCCACAGGCTGACTAGGAAATGAGTCAGACTTTTTCCAGCATTGTGATTTCTGGAAATGTTGCCATATTTAGGCCAACAGTCTAAAGCAATGCAAACTTCTTTGCACCAAGCTGGTTCCCAGACATCCCCTTTATTCAGTGCAAGGGACCAAAACAATCATCTGTTGCAGAGTTTTCAAATAAGCTTTAATTGCCTTAATAGAAAAATAAGCACTGAAATATATATAAATGTGATTACATTAAAGTAATTCTGTAGTCTAACATACTAGAAACCAAAGCCCAGTCATATTTTTAATGATACAGAGTAGCAAGATTTAGGGTTTAGAAATTTTTCAAAGAGAATACCGAAGTATCCAGTATTGTTTAGGAAACCACAGTAAAGATGAGACAAACCTCCACGTTGCAATAAAAACTAAGTAAATCAATTTATTCTGTATACTATACAATGTGTAAGTTTGTAAAGAACAATTGACATTTTTATCACCTTAACATCTTGACTGGGTGTAAATATGTCCAACAAAATGTACTCCTGTGGCCTTTACACAAACACTGTCCTACTACATCAAGAACAATGAGAGGGAAGCCTTTGGTGTTACAGATTTGGGGACATATCCGTGAAGTTGTAATTAATCCACTTAACTACCTCAAATAAAATGTTGGTGCTATCTGCTATTACAAGCCTACATGAGCACTACTCTAACAACTAAACACTGTCTATGTTTAAAGGCAAGATATGAAAGGGACTGCCAGTCTACAGTGTGGACAGGTTTTCTTTGAAAAAGGCAATTATCAAATGGTAAAACTCATATAATACATTATGTACATCAGTTTGGATAGCTGAGTTATCTTGCTGGAGTAAGCTGAAAGTAAGCATCAATCTGCAGTCATGTTCCATTTACTGTTAAGTGACTACTGGACTTAAGTTTTATACAGTGTACAGAATCAAAATAGCTGTGCCTGCTGCTGAGGTCTGTCAGATGTGAAGGCTCATAATCAGTCACTGACCTAGTTAGTATTACAGTACTTCAAATATACACATGGATAATCTATTCATAGCTGAATTTGTAGTAATCTTAGGAACTGCCAGTCACCAAGTGAGCATCAGTAGAGCTTGTGTTGTCCAACCAGTAGGACAAGCTGAGTTGTAGCTACGTGAGTGGAATGTTTAAATTTCAATGGCTATCTTTTTAACCCTTCCCAAATATCAAGAGAACTCACCTTAGGGGAGCTACAGAATAGTTGCACCAGACAATACACAGCAAGTCACCTTAAGCTGTTCAACATTTGTTTCAGGCCCAGTCCTATCATTAAGTTTCAATTTCATTTATACATAGAAAAATAAAGAGGGATTTTCACATTAGAACAAACATCTATAAAAAGCAGCTTACTTCAATATTTCCAGTTTCCTTGGCATTCTTCCAGCCTAATTTCTTAAAGTCAAGTAGGTCCATTTCTTTAAACTGTTCTGCAAAAATCACAAATTATTTATAACACTAGTGGAGGATAAGGAATAAGGACAGGCTTGACAAAGCCCATTTAACTACCACAAAAGGGTTATACAGACTTGAAAAGAATCAGGTTAGCAATTTTGAAATTCTCTGGAATTACTTCTCTGAATCAAAACCATTACATAGACACCACATGTTCTGATCAAAACAAGACCAAATAAAGACTATTCATTTTCTCTTGACCATTTTATGTTTGCCTTTAGAAGAGAGCATTGCAGAAGATATGGGCCAGCATTGTTTTTGACTAGCAGTCCTTTATACACTAAGACTTTTCTGAATATGTCAGCACAAAGTACAAGCTTCTAAAAACATGCATCTTTAAAAGTGTTCTCTCTCATAATGCTCACACTGGTGCTTTGTTTTAAATAGGCTGTTTCAGAACTACTTTCTAGAAGGAAAAGGTATTCAGTAAACTGATCYTTTTACAGTCTCTTGTTCTCCCAAAGAACATGAAGGCTGTGACTACCTATCTGAAAATCAATTATATTATGGATCATACTGCACTTTTAATATTCCCGTTTCATTCAACTAACACGCTTTTAAATGCATCAATTCACCTCACTAATATCAACTATGGATTTTGGCTATCTAGTACTATACAACCTTCATCATAAACATGAGCTGGAGTTCATTTGTATTTTCTGATATGAAAAGTGACCTATTTCTCAATAGGTCATTAGAGAAATACATTTCCAGGTATTTGTTTCCCGAAAGCCAATGAGGGGCTGCTGTACAATAAAGAAAAGGAAATAGTTTACTACCTCTTCAGGAGTTCAAAAAAAAAAAAAAGATACCCTTCTGCTTCCAGAAGTCTAAAATAGCCCAAAGACAATTGCATATCAAACATTAGTGAGCCTAGACTTGGTGTTTACCACACAGGGAACTCTCTAGAACAGTACACTTAGCCATATTCCATGTCAACAGACAGAACATTTCTGCTTTAAAAGCTTAAACACCTGCTGAACAGAAAGGGCACTTGCCTGCAAATATAGGTACTAATTCCAGATTTATATTTGAATGCTGGATATTGTTGTGAAACAAAGGATACAACCGCAAAAGCGTAAGGTTGAGTCAAGTGCAAATGTGTTTCACAAATTTCAGGTATACAATTTTTACTTTCAGTAGCAAGATTCTGGGCTCTTAGTTTCAGGACAAGACTTTGAAAGATACAGAATCACTTGTGCTTTGATTGGCACATTATCTGCATTTTAAAATGTAAAACTAATAGACGTTTGCAAAAGGTTGTGCAAAACTATTGTATTTACAAAAAATGGCACAAGAGTGAATTCAACAGTCTATGCACATGCACACTTCATCCACATCTTCAACAAAAGTGTGTCCTAAGCTACGGAACTGAAAAGAATACCAGCTTCAACAGGYGGTTGTCAATAAGCACTAGGTTCACAAGAGTTACACCAGAATGGGCAAATATTGCCCAAGTAAAAACTCTATTGTTAAAGCTGAAACAGGTTTAAGGCCGTTCAAGTTCAAAAGCAGAAACAAAATTCAATCAGAGCCCTGTCTTTGTTTTTATACATGCTTTACCATCTAGCAACTTGTGGTCTAAACCTCTATTTTAGACAACAAACCCAAACACGGAAGAAAAACCCAACACAACCGGAGGTTATATTAAATACAAATATGCTGTAATTAAGATGAAATAACAAAAGCAGAAACATTAGAAGTTGTAAAACTTGCGATGTCACTTGCTGGAACCAGTCCTACACTAGGAAATGGGCAGTATGTACATTTTCAAGTAGATTACATTGCTCTAACCAAACTTGTCCTTTTTAATCAGTGCATTGTTCTCAACTAGTCCAAATACTACGTTTTACTCTTAACAGTATTCCCTTACAATAGCAGCACATGCTACCGCTACCTGCAAAGCTGTCAGTCTCATGACTTAGTGTAAGAAAGAAAAAGGGGGATGTGAGGGTGAGAAATAACTATTAAGGAGAAATAACAGGAATGAGAATAATCATGCAGTTCAGCTGTTCTCGTCAGCCAGCCAGCTTGCTAGCAACAAGAGATGGTTTCCGTTGTGGAAGATCCTGTGGAGTAGGAATATGGTCACCAGTGACTTCTGTCTTGTCAGGAGCTGCAGTGGGCAGTTGCTTGTTCTTCATCTTTGCTTTAGCCATGTTGTAATCACCAGAATCAAAGTATTTTTGCTAGAAAACAAAACACATCTATTTAAAAGCCCGAAATCTTATGAGAGGCATACACTGACTTACATTGTTAAACAGACATTTTCCATTTTTTAAAAGTTATAAAATCTCCCTGATTTGTCAAGGTAGCTCCATGTCGATTTAAAAAAGGTATTAGCAAAACTATTAAGCACAAACAGCTGAACTCTTACCATCGGGTAAGTATACAGTTAAGGTTCTACATATACCATTACATTCACACCACACGTCAACATTATTTTTTTGCCCTGGTTTTCCCAAAAGCTCATCTCCCACAACTGAAGCCTTGGAGTTTGCAAATTTTGTTGCCGTGAACAAGTTTTGCTACACAGAATAACCAAACAATGCATAAACTAAAGCTGGAGAACAGAGCCTGCTCTATCATACCAGAAGATCAAAGTAGCATGAAAGTGCATGCTAACAAGAAAACCTCTTCTGTGCACACATTAAACCAGTGAAACTATAATCCTCAAAGTTCCCAAACCAATTATTTAGTRAAGTCAAATGTACTGCCCAGTCCTTCTGAAAAGCACTATGTGAAGGAAGTTCTTATCCCACATTCCATTTTTTTTCTGAATACAAAAGTAAATTAAGCTTGAAATTCTAAACCAGTGTTCCTTAATACATCAGCAAGTTTTTATTAGCATTACCTTTACGAGTTGTCAGATTTCTCAAAATATTAAGTTATCTATGGATGTCAATCCAAGCTCTGCATCAAGTCTTCAGCTGCTCACTGACACATTTTGCAGGAAAAGTTGTATTTTTTTTTACGTCTTACCATGAGGTCTGCCATTAAGGTAGTTGTAAGCCATGATGTCAAACAGATTTCATATGAGGCAAAAAAAAATGATTCAGGGTTAAGATTTACACCACTAACTGCTCTTCTGAAGAGAAGGCCCCCAGTTAGCTTTGTACAGGCTTAGTTCTCAGTCAGCTGAACAACAGCCATCACCACCCACCACGTCTAAGTGCTTCCAGGTAGCATATTATTGCCACACTCTTTATTCTGCCTAAGTACCACCCAGCTGAAAAATGTTCAGCAGCAGCAGTTGCTAGACAGAAGTAATTTGCATACTTGACTTAACAGWCCTTTACCAAAGCAAAAGGAAGTTGTTCAGACAAGGCCTCCTGAAAGCAGCTTTAAATATTCCCTGCCAGAGCCCTAAAGTTACCAGATCTATTTCCCCCACAGTACCTCTCAATCACACACTTTCATATATTAACCTTCCCAGTTCAATCCTTTTGATRGTGTAATCCCTATTTACACCACAATGTTCTAGCACTACCTCTGCAGCCTAGACCTCAAGGTAGAACATAATCTGATTTGGAAAAAGGCTTTCACATTTTGCCCTTCAAGACTGAGGCAACCAAAAGAAACTTTTAAACAGCAAGTAGATAATAACAGAACCACTCGATCTTTACATGTTTTACAGCTAAAGAGAATCCCTCCACAGGAGCATGATGTAGCATTGTTCTTGTCTACCATTATTCTGGAGAAAGTGTGCTAATAATGGTGTGTGTACAAAATGCAGAACACTTCTGGACAGCAAATATGAATTGGCAGAGCATGTCCCAGTTACCAAGATGTGGGTTACAGCTGACCACAAACATTTAGAAGAGTATCGCAGAAAACCTACCATCTTTCCTGCTTTAGAATATCAGTCCATTTCTTCCTTTAACTTATTCCTGTGTTTTCCTGATTCATTCTAGCTTCTCACAGATGGCCTGTATTTGATCATCCCTTTCAAACCAGCTATGTCTGCCCAGGTGTCTTTGTGCCAGAAACACTATCTGAAAGCATACTCACTATCCTCACTCTAACCTCCATCAATGCAGGCAGCCCAAAATACACCAGGACCTGTTTCAAGTAAAGATGCCTCCTCATTTAAGACACTGATCACACTAAACAGAAATAATAAAAAAATAAAATGGAAGAAAGTTATTATCACCACATCAGGAACTGTAAAAAGCATATTATGAATTGGAATCCACAATTTAATGCCATCTTTCATCAGAGTAACAAAAGTCAATTAAGATGGCCATTGATCTGTCTCTGCTCTAATTTGAAAGTACATGCTGCAAGAGCCTTTGCATTCAATAGTGTATAATTAAGATGAAGATATTGTACAGGTTGTTATTGCTGGTGGTGAGATTGTCTCACATTTGCATCAAGTGCAAGAAGTCACAGTTCCTTTATGGCTACCAATCCTTGCTGAGTGAATGCTGGTCTGTTTTTCTGAATTATCATCACAATACATACTTACCACTCCCTTCTGTGTCTACACATATGCTGACCCCAAGGAAGTCTCATTCAGGCTGCCTTTGACCACACAGCAGCATAACTCGGAGGGAGTCACCTCATCTACCACCTGCCCAGGCCCAGCAGCCACTAACTATGCTTCATATGCTCCAACTGATGAGAGAAAGATTATCCAAAAAAACTGCCAACAGTARCAATTCCCAAGATATGTTACCAGACAGCACAGAATTAGATCAGCACTGAACTCCAACAGCTGGTTCACGAAGGATTTATACTTGGAATCATTGCATGTACTGAAAGGGCCTAGACAATAGTAAAAAAAAACCAACAGTGTGACAGCAATGAAAGCACCATCAGACACAGCGAGATACCAGGACTATTCCAAGAACAGAGTTCTAGCATGCCTGAAAGGCATTACATAATCACTCTATGAATAATTAAACTAAAAAAATAAACAGTCRAAGAGCTAAGAAAATAAGAGACACTGGTTAGATGTGGAACAATACTGAAATATTAACTCACTCTTCATTCTTCCATCATTATTTTTCRGTCTGGGTGTATATCCAGAATTATATCACCTTTCTCAAACCACTGACATCAGATGATGCCTGGTCTAACAGCATACACCAAACGTGCATGTGCTAAAAATATGGATAAAAGGAGTGGCCATACATTTTGGGGGCATAAGAATGGGCAAAACAAAATCACTACAGAATAAGGATGAGGTTCTAACCCTTGGTGTTTGCTATAATGCTTTTTTCATTAAGTCTATCACAGCAGCTTCTAAGTTTATTTTTTTTATAACAAGTGTGGTTGAGCCACTGATGCTGTAAATAGCTATCCTGTCAACCTGGCATTTGTTTTGTAGGAACAAATTTCTCTTCCTTGGGCTTTCCCAAAATTTAAAGTTCTTAGGACTCTTTTACCATGCAAAGGCCAGTGGAGTGGGAAAAAAAAAATCGCAGATACAGGGATTTTGGATTTTTTTGTCCATATACCCTGTGGACAAAAAAGAACTCACTCCTTTTTGAAGCCTCTTCCTCAAGAAGTCTGAGCCTCCTGGCTTCTGGCCCAGATGAGGGTATCTTGCTTTCAATTTTGCTTCTTCAGCTTTTTCTGGGCTTATCACCTTATCCTCCATTTCCTGAAAGACAATGAGTGATACTGTAAATGAAATATACAACAACATATATTTATGCAGAATAGCTTTGCAGGTAATACACCCACATGCCCACTGCTGCTACCAAGTGAGCRTAATAATTATCTGATTAGACATTTTCATACATGCTCTCTCAAACGCTGACAGCAACTGTAGGAGTTCAGCCTCCCATTTTAGATACCCTTCCTGGAAACGCTGAAGATGTGCGCACTTCCCTCTCAAAGAAAAGCAGTTTGAATTATTCAATTTTGAAAAATAAAAAAGCCTCAAACAAAACTCCGTTTTTTCTGGTCAAAACAAGTGTTCCACTAAGAACAAACAAATGCTGAATACTGAACAAGAGCCACAGGACTTTTTTTCCAAATGCCCATTTCATCACGTAGTTGCACAGACAGACTGGCACCTCCACTGCCACAATGATCTGTATGGCTGCTCTAGCTCTAACGTGTTGATATTCACTGTGAAACAGTCTCAGAAACATGCCTGCTGTCRTATTAATAGCAATACTGTGTTTCTCTATACATGTCTATAATTATCCTGAAATTATGAGAATGAAGACAGTTGGAGAGTGCATTTGTGTAAAATAAAATGCCTATTTTATGAATATACTGTAAAACATGGATGCTCAAAATAATCATTTGGCAAAACTGCAATTTGTTCACTGGCCTCTACTTCACACTCATCTGTTCCATGTCCACGTAGCAATTTGATGTATTAAGTACAATTTATTCTACTGGATTGTTTCTAAAATATCTTTCATTCAAAATTCTCGTTTTGCTCTTTCCAGCATTTGGCCATGGCCTTTTTTTTTTTTAATACAAACCACTGCTAGTTCAGAGAAAATATATAATGATTTACACTGACTGCTGTAGTATAGAATTATTACCACCTGAAGTCACAGAAAGACTTCCAGGCAGGGAGTAAGAATTGCCATTGAAATCAGTAGGGTCTCATTCATCTGTGACTAAGGTTTTATGTCCACTAAGAGCTGCTTAGGCAGCCTCTTCATACTCTTCTCCATGCCTGTCATCATCCTTTGCATTGCATCAATCAGCACGACTGCCTGTACTCCCCAGCAACGCATTAGAGAAACTAATTTAACAGAAAAATAACCATTAATCATTTTTTTTTCTTCTCCCCTTGTTGGGCTGTTTCGTTTGGATCCAGTTCCACAGCCTGGCTCACCAAGCAGCTGCACAAACAGGTATGCTAACACAGCAGCAGGGAGGACAGGAACACAAGGAGCTGGGAGCTACTTAAGCCAGACCTGCCGAAGAACAAGAGCCACCACCACACTCGCCTATCTTAGGTGCTCTTCTACATCTCTTATAAAATGCTCCAAGTTGTGTAAGATTCAACATCTTTCCAGTAAGATGCCTCAGAAACAAAAATTATAAAAGATTTAGAATATAACATTTTCTAGTTGTTCCATTAGGCCAAGACATCTCAAGGACAGCTTTGCACAATACAACAGGAAGCTGAATTAACGGTCTCCCAAGGAAAAAATAGAAACTCTTGGAACAATTAAAGACAAACTTCTGCGACAACAGGAACCAACGCTTTTTATTAGATGAAAATGCAGCTATGCAATACAATGCAGAATACAAATACAAATAAAGGGCAAAGTTCCCCCGACACTACGGGTCATAGAACCATGCCATTTCTCACTATGCAATATCACCCTGGCCAAGACCACAGTTTTCGTGCGTTACAGAGATCATTCAGCTGCTGCTCTCCCTGTTGCGGCTCATGCCGACATGCACTGGATTTGCTAAAAGTAATCCTTTCAGCTCGACACTTTCAACATCTAATGCTGAATCACTGGGCACTCACTGCTGAGCCAACGAAGTATTTGAAGGAGCATATTTTGCCACTAAAAACCAAAAGGAGGTATTTTTTAAGAAGAGAGGACCAACAATAAATAGCTTATATAAATACGTATTCACGGTGCATCAAAGGAGACATTTATGCAAACTCACAGGGCTGACAAATTCTGGCACAGCAGGCAATGCAAACACAAACACCGTGTTACGCACCAATGCAGCTCAAAAGGATACAGACCACGGCCACTTACTCTTGATGACCAACAACAACTAAGACTCAAAAAACCACGGAACACAAATTAAAGAATTTCAATACCACGACTTGGGGTGTCAAACAAAACCAGCTGACGGTAGGTTAAAAAAATACTTAAGACAACAGTTCTTTACGTAAAATATAGTTCAGCTGCAGAACTCCTTGCTGAAGGATACAGCGGGTGCCAAGCACTTAGATTCAGAAAGCAATTCGATGTGTTCACTTGCAGCTCAGAAGGCTTTTAAACAAGATTGCTGAGACCTCGGAGACTTTTCTTGGGAAGATCACTGCCTGCACGTCCTGATCTGATATTCTTCCGAGGACTAGATGGTATTGAGCACTCTCAGAGATGTGTTGCTGAGCCTCGAAGACTTTAATCCAAGCCACTCCTACATTTAGAACATTCTCCCTTGAATTACAGAAGCAACAACCAAGTGACTAACAAATGATTGGGAGTGGGCAGAAATCAAGATATACCACGCTCTTCTTCCTAGTGACAACCACACAAAAGTTATAATTTTAGTTCTCTACGGGAATCTGACACAGCTCATGGAGTCATTAAAATGATCTACCAGGAAAGCAGTAGTTACCTAACTCGTTTAAAGACAGCTTTTGCCTTTAATCTTTCCAGGTTCTAGCAGCATAGAGTTCTGTATCTGCTGGACAACTGAACTGCATGACTAAAAACAGAGCCATCAGCCTTTTAATACTCTGGTATGAATGGCTCATCCTCTTCAGCAGAAGACATTAGACAAAATGCAAAGCAGAAAATGGGAAAAACATGGCAACGGCACAACCCTACAGCAAACTGATGTGGCAAAAGCCAGTTCAGCAACAAAATGCACCACCTCTCATAGTTTCCTGAAAAATACAGGCTTTTAAGGCAAAAGGAGTCAACCTATGTTCTCCTATGTCTAAAGTTCCTTTGTTTCTGAATTTTCCCCTGCCACTGTCCTGAATTTTCACACTGAGAACAGGAAACGCTGGGCTTTGGCAGATTTTCACTTTATGTCACTCTATAGTTCAAAACCTTTCTCGCTCAGCACACGCACAAGCTTCCTACAGCATGTCAGAAAAGTATAGAAAAAAGCTATGATCAAGAAAACACTGCCTCAAAGTTCACGTAGGGGCGTCATCTTTTTTAAGCACACGTATGAATAAGTACTGCAAAATGGGTTGTTTATGTAAGTGTTTCAGAGCTAAGCATTAACTGAGTGAATGTTCAATTTTGCCTAACCAGACAAATAGTTTTAGTGGAAGTTAATTGCAATGTTATAATGGCACTGATATCACCAGTATCAGACCAGGACATAATCTCACAGAAAGCAAAGTTTTATTTTATTGATGTTATATAATTTTTCTTGAACACTTTATCGGATTAAAACTAAATTAGGAGATCACTAAGGAACTCCCATCTCTCAAATAAAAGGTAATTTTTCCAAGTAGTGCATAAACATGACATTTCAAGACTTCAGTCTGAAAGTTCGTTAGGAAAATCAGCCCCAGTCACCTGACTTCATCAGAACACCCTAGAAGGCATTACAATAAACTTGCTACCACATGTTTAACTATGCTCTTATTACAGAGCTATTCTAGGAGTGCTGCATAGGCCAGGGACTTATTTTTATAGGCTTTGAACAGGAACAGTATCCCTTCGGCAGCCTACCTAACATGAACGTTAAGTCACGCTGCACAACACACCTATTTAAGAGCAGATTACAGACCTGCTAAAGAAGCTGGTTCTGATTACAGCACCTATTGAGAAGGTATCGTTCCATATTAACCCCCAAAACTCTACTTGCACAACTAACTCATATTACAAATTATAAATTATTAAACAAAAACTTGAGAGTTAAGGCAGATTAAGCTTTTTGTCTTAGCGTCCTTCAAAGCAGGACTTGTGTTTCATAACTTCTCCAGATCATAGCCGCGGGGATTGCAACTGGGCTCCCACTGCAATGACAAGACTAAAAAACAAACGGCTTCTTAAAGTCACAGCACAGCCATCTATGAAACCAAATCCCACTTAAGAAACGATACAATTATTAACTACCGAGAYGACATAACAGGGACACCGCAAGATAACCCAGCCAGTTATTCTTTCTAAAAGCCTTAACTAGCACAGGTCACCGTCATTGTGATTTGGGTATTTCTGCTCCTGAATTGATTACATTAAAAGCTGAACATTTTCTAGAAGTGAAACAAACGTTTAGCCCCTGGATCACGGCTGGTCTCCCTCTCGCCGCTGCGATCGTGAGCCGTAACTCATCGGTGGGGCACCCGGGAGGAGTGAGGCCGAGGCCGGAAAAGGAGCGAGGGAGCGCCATGGGCCCGGCCAGGTCAGCGAACACCGACAATCGGCCGGGAACACCMGCTCCCGAGCCATCATGGTGGTGCGGCTCCTCCGCCTCCGGCCCAGGCGGCCGCGAGCGGCGGGGCCMGTCCTGCCCGCGGAATGCCGCCCGGTCTTGCTGCGCGGCGGCGGAGGGCCCGGGGCAGGCGCTGCTCTGAGGGGCGGCCGGGCCCGGGAGACGCTGCGGCCCGCGGGGCTTCCCCGGCCGAGGGAGGGAGGGAGAGGCCCGGCCGCGCCGATGGAGACGGGAGAAGCCCCGCGGGCTTCCTTGTGCTCCTCGGCCCGGCCACCCACCTTCTGCTCCTCGGCCGAGGCGGGCTCAGGGCTCTCGGCAGACATGGCGCCGCGGCGGCGGGACGGCGGGGCCGGGAAGGAGGGAAGCAGGGAAGAAGGGAAGGAGGCGGGYGGGAGGCGCGGCCGCGGCTCCTCCGCGCTGCTGCTGCTGCTGCCGCCGCCTCCTCCCGCACAAGATGGCGGCGCGCACGACGGAGCGCCGGCGGGGCCAGACTTCCTCCGCCTCGGCCCCCGCGCGCGGGAGCGGGAGCGGGGGCGGGGGCGGGATCCGCCTCCGCCGCGCGCGTCACGTCCGAGACCGCCGGTGAGCGGCGCGGGGCCGGGGGCGGCGTGGGGCGGCTCCCAGAGGTGCAACGCCGCCGGCGCCCCGCCCGTTAGAATCACAGAATCTCAGAAACATCGGGGCTGAAAGACACGCTCAAGATGGTCCAGTCCAACCGTACAGGCATCACTGTAACGACTACACCACGTCACCCGGCGCCAGAGCCAGACGTCTCTTAAAACACCTCCAGGGATGGCGACTCCACCACCTGCCTGGGCAGCCAGTTCCAATGCCTGACCAGCCGAACAGTGAAAATTTTTCCAATATATGATGCGAATCTCCTGTATCTCAGCTTAAGGCCATTTCCTCTGGTCCCCTCACCGGCCCCCTCCTCACCACATCTCTCAATGCCTGGCTCGACCTGCCTGTGTGGCCTTCCCTGCCCAGCGGCAGGGTAAAGGGAAAAAAACCTTTATCGCTTGGCTAAAGTTAGTTCTTTTGGCCACTTTTAGTGATCAAAATACAAGGAGCTGATTCCTCAGCAGCATTAGTCGAGGATCTCACGAATCCCAGACACCAGCTGATAGGATAGGTCTCAGTCCACTGGAATTTCTTAACAGCACAGTATCAAGYTATCAGAGGTTTTTTCTTCCCATCTACTTTTCATTGTCTGGTTCTTGGCTCAACAATAACCTCTCCTGGACTCTCATTGAGAGCATAAAGGAGGAGTTTCAATAGCTCACCCTTAATAAATCTTTAGGGGTCCCTAAATCTTTAGAGATCCCTAAACACATCGAGTACGTGAACAGCAAAGTATGGATTCTACCTAGCACGGCTCAGGAGAGACCAGCAATGACAGGCTTTGTGTGATTCTGGTCAGAAAGAACATAAGAGGCAGGTCAGAAAGATCTGCTAAAACAGAAGCTGTCAATGATTTTGGCACAGTTGAATTGTATTAAAAGCCCCACAAGCCAGTTGTTGGAAGAGTTTTTTAAATSTGCAACTGAGAGATTCATCCAGAGACCAGGATCATGTAGTTGCAGTGAACCTAAGGAATGTGCATATCCCTCATTCAGAAAGGGATACAGCCGGGCAGATTGCACAGAAAAAAAATCATGGAATGCACTAGGGTTTTTTTCCTAATGATGGAAAAAGCCATAATAGTGGTGGGTGTGCCACATTTGCTTCTAGCAAAATAAGGGAGAAATGGTCTGAAAGTGTGAAAAACAGAGCAACATGTAAAAATGATCATAAAAGGGATGAAGTTCATAGATTTTGAAAGGAAGCAGGACATCAAAGCAGTGACAGCAGACAGAGAACGCAAGAACGCTAACTTAGAAATTTCTTTCAAATCTCTTAGGAAAGTAATGTGACGGAAAACACAGTTTTGAGGACTCAGCAGTTCCTTAATGAAATTATTTCTTAAAGTGAACAAGTGTAAACTATACAATGCAGAGGAAGGATGAGAAATTCAGAACCTCAGGAAAAGCCCAAGTTCTTCAATGGCCTCAAATACAAGAAAGCAGCCTTCAGAAACTAGGTCAATTTTTAAGCATCTTAAGCAGATCATGAAGACAAGGGGGCACAGAGACATTACTGAAAACTACTGAACAAACCTGGTAAAGACCAAAGAGTTCCATGTTTCTTTTTGTTCAATCTGGCATGATCAAGGTAACTAGGGCAACAAACCAAGTATAGCCCTGGAATAAGGAAATATTGGTTTATAGATTACTTTTAATTAGTTTTGGTAAATATTTTCAACTTGGATGAAAAAATATCCATGCAAAATTAGAAAACTGGCAGAAGCAATCTCCAGTTAATTAGTGGTGATTCATATAGGAACCTGTAAAAAATGAATGGGTTTCCAGGAGACTTTTTTTCTGAATTTAAATAGGAATATGGAGAGGACAGAATACAAGCTATATCATTAAGCTGTCAATTATGACTTGATAAATCATCTAAAATAGGCACTCAGAAGAAACTGAGTAGCTAGGCAGCAATTCACAGTTAAGAACAAGGGTTTCACACAATCATCTTTCCTTTAAGAAAAAGGAAACAGACCATGTGGAGAAGTGGGTGAAGGTGGCTGAAGTTCCAGATGCCTTCTGGCATTAATAAGGCTTCTGACACTTCCCCATGCAAATTAGGGAAACTTAACTAGATGAAACTTTAATGTGGTGGATGCAAGCCTTGTTGAAAACAGCTATCAATTGTTCAAACAGCAATGCTGTGTTCAGTATATAAAATCTTGGGTAGTGAGAGAATGAATTTCAATAAGGAGAGCTACCAGATTGAGAACAAGCAGGTGGGACACCTCTTATACTGGGTAATAAGATGAATGCAAGTTAACATCTCCTGATACTGAAAAACAGCATATTACAACATGATCTATGAAGAGGACTTTAATCTATAAGATTTATCAACAAATTCTTCCAGTCTGATTGGCACAGAGAGGCCCTGCTTGGGGTGCTGTGTCCAGCCAGAAGCACTGCAAGACTGATTCAGTCAAAAAGAAGAAAGCGAAGAGCCTGAATGATGAGAGGTGCAGAAAATAAAGGCCGATTGAACATTCTGAGGTTGTCTCAATTATTGAAAAAAAGACTGAGAAGGGAGATACAAGAACTGAATTGTTTTCTTTCTTATAGTGAAAAGATGAAGTAGTATTTGACTTCAACTACAGCAAGATTCAGTTAGACATTAAAAATAACTTTCTCATGATAAGTATAATTTATCATTGGAAGAGATTAGTTGGAGCATCCATCAGTGGAGGATGATGAACCATACAGCTCAGAAATTCTGTATGATTGAGCCTGTTGTGGAGTAAAGAGAAGAAACCAATGACCTCTCAAAAATTAGTCTAGTTTTATTTCTTAACCTATGCATAAAAGGTCATGTGCAATTTAGTTCATAGTGTATGAGCATCCAGCATTTCTCCAGGTGTGTCCCTAATGGAAAGTGTTTACTCAGATCAAGCTGTAAATGGAGAATGACTCAGTAAAATCAAAGTGCACAGATAACCCAAGGTCACTTTCATCCCAGATCCATACAGGGACTAAGTGTAGTTTGACTATTTAAACGAATACAAATTTATTTCCTAGACATGACTTGTAGAGTAACCACATATTCAAAATCCACACTTTTTTGCTGTTCAAAACAAATTAATGAAGGGAGGTAGCTTGAAGAAGTCTATTTAAATAAAATTATCAAGATACAAATATTGCATAATGTCAGTGCAAAATAAAAGGGTAATCTACTACAGGGGAATGGTGACTTTTCATTAAAAATGTGTCCTTTCCTCATCCTTTTTTTTTCATTAAGTATGCAAGCAGATGTGCACCATAACACAAATACGTACTTTGAGGATACATGCTGTTTGCTTATGACTCAATAGCAGCTACACAGAAACTAGGACACACTCTTGATATCTTAGTCCAGACCATAGTTCTGTACAGAGTACAACTTCAGTTGTGTATGACTCTTCTGCTACCAAAAGAAAACTTTTCTCAGTTTTAAAGGGCACACAAATGGCTAGAAACTGCAAACAATCTCTTCCTGTACAGTTTTCCCTAAGTCTCTATAAAATAAATGCCAGGTAACCTTTGAAAACCTGGTGTAACAGAGGAGAAAATATTGCTGAAGTGGGGAAGGGACTCAGTAATATCTGAGCTTTGCCCTTTTGGAGCAGCAGTCATTTGCATGTACAAGATAGTTGATAAGTATCATCTGGAAAGTCCAGTCTCCCTTACGTTCCCTGGCTGACTTCCTGGAGATTTCATGATATACTGACTTCTCTCATCTAAGGGCAGTGCTGAATATACAAGAGGCACATTCATCCTTTCTCCAGCGTCTTCATCAGATAAGTGTGTTATAGGTCACCTTTCATATTACTGACACTCTAAAAACCTACAGCAATGTAAAGAAAAACATATAAATCAAGGTAAGACAGTTGAGAAACTCAGATCTTTGTCAAACATTGTAAAGCTTCATTTTCATTATTAAATATATAGCTCAAATATAATCAAATGCTTCTAGCTTTATTTCTCTCAGTTACACAGTTTAACACTTAGCATAAACTGTTCATCTGACTGTTTTGTTTTAGGAATACACACACGTATCGGAAAATAGTCATATGCCCAGTGTAGCATTGCTAGTAAAACTTCCTATGGCCACCTAGTGGCCTACATGGAATTGACCTATGAAAAATATTTAGGATTACATGAAGATCCTCTCATCTAAAAATAAAACAAGAAGTACAAGTTTCATAGCTTTTGCATATATTTAAGATATAAATACTAATTCGTTTGCACAGTACATCCTTTAACACAATTTGAGAAATAAAATGGGGGAGGGTGCAAATTTTATGTGAGGAAAAACTAATAACACAAAGCAAAATTAAAATGGCCCTTAAGGGAAGAAAAGAAATTGAGGGAGCAAAACGTGAATTGAACTAATGATCTGAATGCATGAGTAAGTAAATAAACAATCTGCACTATGGTTGCAAGTGTTATTAAATCTGGATGTGAGAAAAAATGGAAAAGGGTACCATTAAAGAGAAAAAACAGCTAAATGCTTGCATAGTATGAAATGTTATGGAAATTCACCTGTTGTCCCCATTTTCAATAACTTAAATGAATATCACTTAAAACAGCACACAGATTAAAGACATCTGTATATATTTCAGATTTCAATATTAATGCCAAAAATACATAGTATGATTTTACATAGGATTTATGCTACATTAGAACACTAAAGACAAACATCACTTGAGTATTAAATGAAACATTAAATATTAAATAACTGAAAAATAAAATAAAAAGTGTAAACACTAAACTAACTTGGGAATTTGCTATTGCAACACATCCAATGAAGTGGTTTTAAACAGTACAAAAAGATTAGATTTGTTTCCAGTCTACTTGGAATACACAAAGCTCATTCCAGAAGCCTTTTAAAAACTGGTCCAGGATCACACAGAACCTTCTTTCTCTTGAGCGCTATTTTTATTCCTTTACAGACTTAACTTTATACTGTTGTCTCTACCAATCTTTGCTTGCAAGGAGTACTCAACAATAAAATGAATACTTTAGTTTGCCATTGTTTGCTAGCATCTTGGTGAAAACTGAGGATTTGTTGGAGATTCAGTGTAAGATTTGAGTTCATATGCAGCGCCGCTATCAACTTCCATGGATTTCCGAGAGAAGAGGAGCCTTACATCTCTGTGGAGGTAGATCTTTCCAGATTTAGAACTCTGGAACCTGAAAAGATACAAATATCCGCATTATCTAAAAGATTAATCTTTAAATATTATTAAATAAAATGCATTCCTTTAAGGTCAAAACACATTTGAACAAACAAAATTAGTCAGTTAAAATGAAAGGAGAAAGAATATCCTAACATGTTCATTCTGCTCTGTTTCTTTTGACATTTAAAGGTTCTGTTCCTAATCACCAATGCAGTGCACAGCTTTGAAAGTGGCATGGAATATTTGAAGTTCACACTGCCATTATGTATGTCAAAAATTAAGGTCCTCAGCAATCTGGAATGGCAACAAATGCTCTTCAGTGACCACTCCTGAAAATGTCCAAAGGGTGGCCTAAGCACACACAAAAGGGAATTTTCAACTATATATCAAATATACATTTCAGTTCTAGCTATCATACAGACAGATTTCATTATGAACATAGCACCAGAAGTTTACTACTGCTTTATACCACACTCCAAATATAAGTCTAACTTGAGAAGCAGTAGATACAGGGACCTCTGCAGGCAGACAGAAATTTTTTTGCACAGAATAGGGAGCGTTTCAAAGAGACTACAGTTCACTGGCCCAATCACCAAAGCAGTGGTCAATTCCTGGGCCCATTTGTCTTTTATGCTGCAGCTAAACAGCCTAATAGAGGTCCTCCAAACCTGCCAGGAATGTGCCAGTTCCACTTTCCCTGAGATTTAACAACTTTATTTAGAGACAAGATCTGTATTTCAGAGAACTATATTCTACAGTCTTCATCTGGCAGAACTCCTTAATTTCCTTCTCTCATCCAGGAAAGGCAGAAGAGCCTAAGGAGCGTTTCTTACAGCAACTGAACTTAATGTCACTACCACTGTGCCACAGTGAGGGAGAAATGCTATTGCTGCTGCAATGGAAACAGAAAAGCCACTACTGGTGTCATGACCAGATGATACCATTGAAAATGCTGAGAGAGCAGTGCATGCTGTATTATCACATGTATTGCAATTTGCACGGATTTTTAATAGGTGTTTACTTATTGAGCCCATTGAAGCAAAAGTAGTATCTCTAGAATAAACCTATCCATAATTCGACTGAAATTCTGAGGTAGGAGAAAGACAGACAAGTACAGAAGATCCATCGAGGCTTCATCATCTGAGGAAGGCAGGTTGTAGAAATGGGTTCTGTGCCACTGTTCTGTTCAGATGAGTGATGCAGAATAGCCTGTAGTCATCCCCACAGCCAGACAAAGGAAAATTGTTCTCCTAGATACAGCTGTCAAGGACATTAAATGCAGCAGGGTCCAGCAGAATGCTCCTACTGCTCCCACAGAGCTCCCATCCATCACTATTTATTTGCTCAGTACTGTCAGTGTGAAAGCCCTTTACCTGATAGGCAAAAGGGAGAAGATGTTATCTTAAGAGAAGACTGTGGAGGAGAGCACAAGGAAGAGTGAAAGAGACAAGGGACAAAGCAAACACCACAAGCAGTTAACTCAGAATGTAGCTCATAATACATTTTGAAAGGAAAAATTTTACTGCAAGTTCTATTGCAGCAAAAGTATGATTGAAATTAATTCCTGTAGATCTAGTTATCAAAGCACCATCAAAAAATAGATCTCAACTCCCATTTTACACGTGGATCTTTCAAAAGAATTATTAGCAAGGTCTATTTTTAAACTTCTCAAGCTTGCTATTTTCTATGAGTGATAATCCTGCAAGACTCCCTTTGCTCAGTAAATAATGGTTCCCTGCAACGTGGCTTTTCTGAGCATGACATTTGGAAAAGATTGAAGGATAAGTGGGAGACAGCAGCAGAGTTCAGGGGATTCTTCTCATCTCTGCATCCATTACCTTATTTTTTTCTTTTAGACATGTCTACCAGAGTAACTGGGATTTAGAAATGTTGCTTTTTATACATGCAAATACTTTGGAATAATCAAGAGACAAGCATTCTCTACACCCTTGCAGAGTGGTGATGGAGTGGCCAGTATGGGACTGACTCCAGAGCTGTGGCAGCTCCAGTAGTTTTGTGTAAAGAAATCTTAAAAATCCAACACAACCAAGGTCTCTGACAGATGGTGTCCCAGGAACTGTAACAACAGACAAATACAGGAATGCTTAAACACACAAATATCAGATGAGCTGGAAAGTCTGGCAGAGGAAAGAAAGTGATAAACATTACTGAAGAAATGACAAATACAAGCACAAAGACCCTATATGTATATTTTATAGGCCACCAAAATTCACCAAGAATAGAGTACTTCAGAAACAGGATGTAGAAGGATAATCATGAAAACATATGTAGCAAGACATGTTTTGTAAGTGGAAAAGACTATACAACACAATCTATAAAATCTGTAAGGAAAATCATTAGGACAAGGATACAAATTTCTAGATAAGAAAAAATGCTGAGAGACCAGAAAGATCAAAAGCAACTAGTAAACCAGTAATAGCAGGTCTCTTCAGCTTCCACCAATAAAGGTATATGCCACATTAGAAACGTATTTTTAAAAAAGTTTCTCAACACTACTTGAGGAATCACTTGAGGAATCACTACTTTTAACAACCAGTTTCAAGCCTACCCTGCATTGAGCCCTCAGTAACAATCCCTGTTTAGCTGTTAAGCAACAACAATTATGCTCCATGCAATTCCTGGCAATGTGTCAGTAACTAAGGCTGTTGACCAAGCTTTAAAAACTTGAAAAATGCTGAGCTGTGGGCAGGTTAGCTGTTTAATTGCCTTTTACGGGGTGCCAGAACGTGACCTAGAAACCCACAGATGGTTGTCATCCTCGCAACACCGGGCAGAAACGAGGCACCAGCAGAGCTGAACTCACAGCTCTTATGGGCAAGTAGATCTAATTACAACACAAAAAATCATTGCTTCATATGCAGCAAAAAAATTATCCCCAACGCATCTTCAAAAAACAACTTAAACTGCAGGTGCGACTCTTGGGGGGGTTTTAATAATGAATAAAGCTCTGCAGTCTGTGCAAGCTTCATTTGGTATCTGAATCCTGTAGCTGTGGGTACAAGCACAGCCTAATGGCATATTGAACAGGACCTCAAACAGACAGAACTGTGTGCAGAAGCTGCACACACAATAAATCTGACACTTTAAAGACTGTTGTAGAAAATCTGGCCGCCAATGTTAAGCTCCAGACCTATGCAAGCATTTTTGCTGAATTACCACTTGAAAAGGAGCTTTCATAATGCGAGTGCTGACAACTGTGATTAAGGCCTTGCAAGCAGATGCGACCACAATGCAGCTCACTGGTGGTGACTTCATTTGTTTTTTTGAACAAAATTTCAACACGTAAGCTTAAGATGCTTGTGCTCAATAACTATTGCAACTAAAAACTGAAAGGCTGTTCTAAGTCAACTTGAGTAAGAAACAAAAATAAATCTGAATAGTCAAAACTTTTTAGGTTTGTATAACTTTTCAGTAAAGCAGGCTCAAGGAAACTTTGCTGCTTTTAAAAATGACGTTTTAAACCCAACTTACATGCATATTAATATACTACTACTAAGATTTTTTAAGCTCTCCTAATTAAAATGCATCTTTAGTAAAGAAGGCTACTAAGTGGACAACTGAATCTTTTCTAAAATCATAAGTGCTCAGTATAATAAACCACAAGACAGATCAACATAAGCTACTGTAATATTTCCAGGAGTTCTGCCATTCTTACATGATGAGAAAGGACCCACTGCTTGGGTTTATCACTGAAGAAATAACTTGTGGCATACTCTGCAGTTATTCACTTTCCAAAGCAAGCAGCTAAGCATCGTAATTATGAGTTTGTTTTTTTCCTGATCAGAAATGGATGCATTTCCAATTACACCTCATACATCCATGAACTGATCCCTACCAGAGGTCTGAAAGCTGAGCTAAATTGGGTTGATATTTCAAAATGAGAAGCATCAGAACTGCAACATTTCTCTCAGCAGGTATCAGAAATAGGAAGCTCTTAAAAAAGACTTCTAGCTGTAAACAATGACAGAGCAGAAAGCAGGTTTGCCTTCACATAGAAGTAATTCTTGGGTCTGTCAACAAGAAATTTACAAACTCCATTAAAGTAGAAACTGAAAGGGGGCACAAGATCACTACTCTTCATGTGAGTGCACCAGACCCAGCTGGCCACAGACCTTTACCCACTGCTGCAGCTGAGGCCTGTCCCCAGTACCTCTGCATAGTCACGCCAACATTATAGCTGAATAGAGCCTTCTATTGGGGCTACATACTTTTTCAGAGTTTGCCCCAAAAGAAAAATTGTAGAAGGTGGTTAGGTTAGACATGGCAAGTTAGTGTGGCCTGAAATTATGAATTTCAATCCAGACTAAATTTCAGAATGAAAACACTGTTCAACAGCCTTATCATGACGCTATTTTCACACTCCAGTAAACCAACACGCTTTTTCTATGACTGTCAACTTTCATTTAATGGGAGAGCCTGGCTTGGAACCACTGCTCTAGACAAGGTTGTGTTTTCTGGATAGAAAGTCTGCTGGATAGAAATCAATGCCACTAAATAGCAAAAATAATATGTACCAGAAATAATTGTACAACAAGAGAGAAGTGAAAGATATTTGACTTTGTTCTCCTTGCTCACTTCAAAATGTCAACTGCTGCTGGGCTTCCAAGTGCTGCAGTGAAAGCACTGGGTCTGTGTGTATGGGCATTGCTTACTACAAAAACACAGGCAAAAAGTCTGCAAACTGCAGGAGGACAGAGTTTATCCATCATTCCTCCTTTGTTTCCAACTGCAGTCTCCAGAACATCCCAAGAGCAGCAGCACAGTGTCTGGTTTCGGGCACTGCTTTGTAAATCATTTAAGGAAGATTACGTGAATATTTTATAAAGTGAAAGGCATTATCACCACTATTGAACCATGAAACAGGTATTTACATATTTGCCACTAAACACTCTATTTTTAGGAGTAACTCAGTTTTTCATGTTACAAGCTACTCTGGTGAAGATGCACATGTGAAGCACACTTGGCACCTTCTTTACATTGATCCTTAGTTTTGGCTTTTGCCTATATAACATACACACTCACCATTTCCTGTAATCTCAGAAAAAGTGCATTGATTCAGCCAGAACAGTATCTCTCTTGCTAAGAAATGATTTAAGCTTTACAAAACTATACAAAACACTTTAATGCCACAGGAGAGCTTTATATTATATTTTGACTTTGTTTCTCCCAAGCAGAATCCAAATTATTTATTAGCTCTTTTTCCTCTACTGTCTAGCTTAAAGACCAACTTAACATTCTTTTTTTATTTTTCTTTTCATTCTTTCTTGTTTCTGTATACGGAAAGGCTGGCTGGGAAAGAAATTATGAGTTAAATTTTGGCAGGTACTTTTTTGTGGTTTTGGCTTGGGTTTGTTGGGGGTTTTTTGTTTTATTTTGGTTTTTTAACTTCAAGGAGCTTACCTCAGATGTATGAGGTAGCGTAGTAGCCTTTCTTCAGTCTGTTGACTGTTTTCTTTATTGACAGTTCTCTTGATTTCTCGTCTCACAGGAACAGAAAAAGTTCTTTGCCGTAGGAATGTTTGATGATTAGCTGGCATTTCTCTCAAGTCATAGATCACCACGAACATCTTCACCACAGTTTTGTTAGGGTTAAATAAGGTCTGAAAAGACAAACAGTTCAATACAATACTCTTTAGAGATGACAAATTAAAAAGAAAAACAAACAACAAACCTAACCCAGACTCGATCTGTCAAAATAATTCTCTATGCACTTTGTTTCTGTGCCATACAGAAACATTTATGTAAAAACATTGTGAAGCTTTTCTGTTTTTCAACACTTCAGCTACCAGCAATTCCCATTTTTAAATATAATGCTAAACACAATCCAATCTGAATGAAACACTAGTATATGACTACTCTTACTTTGCTAATCTGCATCCCCGTTTTTGTTTATTTTTCCAGTCAGCTTTTTGTCTACACTGTTTTCCAGACACAATACACTCGCMGGAAGCACAGTGGTGGGCTCCTCTTTTAAACCTGAAATTATGAATGTGTTATCTTGGGTTCTTGAAAGAAAGAGTCAGTTCATTGGTTCTAAGAAATGACTGTGATTTACTTTGTGGTTTTATTACAAAAGTAAAGGCAGTGTTAAAATATTACAGAATGTAGATATAATTATTCAATCTTAATTGCTTTAGAAGAATTTCAGGATTTGGACTGTGGCCTAATTACTTCCCCATCACTTCTTCAAAGCCACAGTGTCCCCAGGTATTCTGAATCTGCTGTGACTGATTTTAAGTCTCTTCAGAGCACAGAAGGGTTCAAAGATTGGGAGTCTATTTTGTCCCACATACAGATTTCTACTTTGAATTACTACAGTACCTACAGAGATGCACATTTCCACTGTTAGCTTCATGCTCATCTCCAATAACCTCATCTCTGCATCACTTTCTTGATACCAGTGGTTTCAAGGCACCCTTATCTGCTGAGTACGTACCACTTGTATTGTTCCTGAAGGCGGTACCCGATAACCCCTTTTACCAAGGGACTCTAAAGTAATTACACCCTACAAAAACAAAACACATATTTAGTTCACAGAGATAAACAAGTCAAAATGTTCTAATCATGTAATTTCATTTATTTGAAACACAATCAGTCATATATAAAAACTAAAAATAGAGAAGGCAATGTATTTAAGATGCAGCTGAAAAATCAAGAGTAGGGGCCTCACAGATACTTTGGCACACCATTAAAAGCTGTGCAATAAGGGGYACATTCTCCTCTTGAAACAAGATTCAAGTTTCCACATCTTCTCCACATCAGGGAGCTATGACAAAACAGAGCTTTCTTTTCAAAGCAGCTGGGAGGTTAAAATGAAACATTTGTCTCCTCCTTTCTATATCATCTACAATTGCACCATTAATACTTCAAATCTCACAGAACTCATTTCTGCTTTTCAAAGGCAGCAGATGCGCTTAATCTTCCATTCTAATCCAAACTTTAGGAAGGATGACATCTGCTTTTGTACCAGCTGTGATCTACAGAGCACCCGAGTGCCCCACAGGGCGCTCTGACGCTGCCGAGGCCACGCTCGAGGCACTGCCACACGTCTGATCAACCTCACCACTGCTGGACCCCACTCACTGGACTTACAAAAAACCAAACCAAACAAACAACCAAAAAAAGACCCCAAAGCAGAGAAACTAGCTATACAAACAGAAACAATGTTTCTGATGATGGAGGCACTACACAAATGCTGTATTAATCCTGGGAGACTCAGCCATAATAGCATATTTAGAGCATGTGGAAAAGCCTGAAACAATGAAACCCAGCTAGGAAAATAAGCAATGCTACTTTAACCATTTGAGGAACATGAGAATCCCTTCACCTCCTGGAAAATCACGTGAAATAATCTAGAAAGATGAAAGCAAAAGAATAGATACTTTTTGCAGTGGTTAAGACATATATGTGTTTAAACTCAAAGCCATTACTTAAACTCTAAGCAATTCCGTTTGCTGAATACTTTCCAAAACAGAAGGTCAGAAATATGGTAACTGCTATGAATTTAAAATCTAAATATTGGCCTACTCAGATGTTCATTGCTTGACTTACATGTTTAAACAAACCCTTTACCATATATTAGGCAGATGTACATGTACGAAAGCCTCAAAAAATTGTATCTGTCCCCTATGTAAAACTGAGGCTCCTTAACAGGCATTCAGAATAAATCCAGCCTCTGATTCAATGCCAGCATACAAGGCACCATTTGCTTTTTACAGAGAAGCACTTATATGCAAAACCCATGCTGTCATTGTAGAAATGTGGAACAGGATTAGCACCCAGAAACCAAGAMTACAAATATTGTGTTGGTGCAAACATCAGCAAACATGCAGCCTATGAGACTACCGTGTGTCATGATAGCTCAGACAATACTTGCTTTAAAAGGATGGGCAGGATAACTTCCAAGTCTAAGGTCTCCATCAGCAATTGCCCCTCAGCCTACACCTAAGCCACTCTGCAGAGTGGTTGGTTGCTCAGAGCAGCTGCTTGTTGGGACAACAAAATGTATCCTGTTAAGTCCAGCTATTGCCTCACTGCTATTTTAAGTTAGATGGATAGAAAGAGATGGTGGGGGTTGATCACTGCAGTCTGGAGGGAGACAAATACATTCACTATCCCAGGACAAGAACAGGTGAATGGTGGGGCAGAGAAATGGAGGGAAAAGCACTAATTAAGGAAGGAGGGAAGGACAGGAGAACCCTGTCATAGGCAGTTGAAAATAAGCCAGATCCCTGCCAATATTGACTTTCTGAACCTTCTGCTCACCAAGCTCTTGCTTTTCACCTGCACATATCAGAATTTATTTAAAATAAATCCAACCACACACTTACCATGTAAGGAGAGGGCGCGTTGTCATCTGAAACGCTGTAGAACGACACTTCCACTGGCAGAGTCATGTGCGTGGGACAAAAGACTCCACTTGCTCCCACCTCTGCTGTGAAACCCTCCACGACACCGAGCGGGTCCAGGCGAAAATTCAGGACAGATTCCTGAAAAACAAAGCACGTACACCTTAGGTTGGGAACACTTCAAATAAAACAGAGCAAAACTAGGCAGCAAACAAGGAGACAAGTCTATATAAGAATGTGGGTCTTTCATAAGGTGACCTGCCAAAAATCACTACGACAACAATCACGAGCATTCAGTAAGATGATAGTGGTTTAAGATGAAGCATCATCCAAATCCTGTCTTCATCCTACTGAAACGGGTGCAAAAGCCCACAGAGAACTTTATTGCAGCAGGATCTATGCAGGATTTTTGACATACAGTATCTGAAAAAAATGATAACCTAGAATCTGCAACCTTCCTCAACATATTCAACTCTGTATTTCACAAGACAGTACAAAACAACCCATTAATGCACTGGCTATTAGTTGCTGTTACTGGATGTGCTACATGAAGTGAAGAGATGGAGACTACACTTCAAACACATTCTGTTTACTACACTGATTTAACACAGCTTTTGTGACAYATTAAGTAGACTTTAAGAGCAAAAATGTAAATTTTTTTTTTTAGGTAAGTACATTATAAACATGAACAATTACAGGTTATTAAGTCTCATTTAAGGCAACAGAACATCTTCTAACTTGACCATAGTGGGAAATAAAAGCTTAAGCAGCTCATTGTATTTGATTCTCTGAGACAGAAGATGTCTGGGGCATGAAATAAATGCCTTTACAGCTGGAAATGAAAACAAATTTTATTCAATTTAGTTAGGAACTTTTACATTCTAATAAGGCCAGAATTGTTCACAGTAATGTACTTTTAAAAGCAGTACAGAAGAATATTAAAAATACCACAAGAATTCTAGAGAATATGCAATACCTCAAAGTTTCCCAGAAGGCTAAGACTTGTTACTGGTGGAGCACTAGAACTTAGAAATGGTTTCCCATGGCTGTCTGGATCACTGTCTCTGTTTATACATTGTTGTGGGCTATTAAAAAAAGGACAGAATAAATATAAAGGATAAACACATTTGCTTTTGTCTTCTGGGTATAAACAGCTCTAGAAAGAATAATTTACTTACTGTACTACAAAATGTTGTCCTAAAGAAGTAACAGTTGAAGCTTGCCTATTAATACTTTAGCAAAACATTTTCTACTTAACTGAAAAAATATTTTCACCGGTTTTACATTACAAGGGATACAGGCAATAAAAATTTTGTTCATTAACTCCATTAGCAGGAATCTAAATATCAGATTATTTCCTCTTGTATGCAGGTACATTTGTCTCATATTCTGAAGTTTCCAACATCAAACTACCATACCAAAAGCTGTTTATGTTACATGTGGTAATGTATAAAACGTCATGATTGGCCCTTTTCACAAGTTTGGTTCTCTGAACAAGTTAAGACAAAATGCTTAACATGTTCAACACTACGAACAAAATATAACACAAAAATAACATCGATTTGAAGAAGAATCAGCAATTACTGTCTTTTCTGTCTGAAAACTCAAGTGTATCTGACAACATATCTACCCCTGCATGGGACAGAATTCCTTCTGGCAGCTCTCATTCCATGGTTATGTCCCAGAGCCGTGCTAACCTGGAAACTCCCAGGGCAACTTGGCTGCTGAGCCTTGTATCAAAATAAGGATTCTTTTGAAAGCATTTTTTGTCTTTGCTAATGTGCTTTGTTTTTGCATATAAATATATATATACACATTATGCCTCCCTCGAAATTCTCAATGTTTCTGGTAAATAAAACATACCTTCTTGCAGACAGACATTTCAACTGCAGCAATGATGAATCCAGATCAAAGCACCCAGACTGTGTTTTCCTTTGAGGAACCTCAACAAGGAAAGAAAATGCTAATTTGAAAACTGAACTGCTACTACAGACAATTTTGTCAAGTAAGCACACTTTGCCAAGAATTTTCATGACATTACAAAATTATAAAAACAGAGCAGAATAATTCCTATATATTTTAAACTTAGTGAAGAAAGTTCTAGGATTATTAATGATGAGACTGTAAATTCTGATTAACAGGAAGTACTTAAATAAAGATATTCAGGAAGCTAATGTCTCTTTGGAACAATACAGAACATTACTAATAAACAGGCTGTAACAATTTCCATCCAATTTCCCTGAAAATATGACAGCCTTTACAGGCATTGAAGAATAAAGCATATCATGTCTTGATTACAGGACATCACTGCATCAGTAGTCTTAATTGGGACTGCCTGTTTTTTTTAAAACTCTGAACAAGCTACCAAGAACTGTAACACTTCCCCAATGTCTTATCAACAGTTTTGTTTCACTAAGTCATTCAATGACATCTCTGGTTACTGAAGAAAGTACAGTACAAACTGTTCACAGAAACAAAAGCTTTGGAATAGTAGGCAATCAGGTATTAAAAACTCAAACAAAACCTCTTAAATGACAAAATGTTAACTTACACTTAAAACACTGATCTTCAAAATGCTTTCTTTTGTGCTCTAAAGTAGCACCAAAGCATTTTTTCCTTTGATTTTTCTAATGCCACCTTTTGTTAATCTTGATAGGATCTCACCAACTAAGTCTTTAATATTTTCTTTTCCAAAATTATTGTTCAGCTTCATTTACATGTTAGCTCTCATTTAAGCATTAAATTTCCACTCGCAAGAGTATTCACTGTGACACAAAGTAAACACACACACTCCACCCAGGTATTTTGTCAAATTTTATACTATACACAAACATTAGAAGAACAAAATACTCTCTCAGTTAAAAGATCATTTCAACAATAACTCACAGGACTTGAAAGCAGAGGCAATCCAGTTCTGGGATGAAAAGCCTTGGTTGAAGTTCCATCCAGGGATCGAAAATTGTGTTTCCGCCATATACTTGTGTGTTTTAGGGATGGTGCTTTCTGCCAGCAAAACAAATTTTTACTCAGGTTATCAACAGGATATTTCAATGGCCTATCATGATAATACTCACTTTCTGTAACAGAGAAGACTCCTGACCCAGGTGGATCTACATCACACTGGCGTGTTCTGAAACATTCAGTATAAATTCCCCTTGACTCAATCTACTATTACACAGTCTGCTCCCTAAAGATCACATACCATACTCAGACACTGGYGTATCTACAACCACCAGGATGCCTCACTGCCTATGGAAATGGTCGTTCACAACTTTATCACCATGAGCGGAAYAGGACAGTGTTCTTCTCAATGTTAAACTTACGAAGGTACGGGGAGGCACCACCAGCCAAGTTACCCAATCACACAGAATCATTTAGGCTGGGAAAGACCTCCAAGATCAGATCCCAACCTTTGACTGATCACCTTGTCAACTAGACCATGACACTGACTTGTTTCTTGAACACGTCCAGGGATGGTGACTCCACCACCTCCCTGGGCAGTCCATTCCCAGGCTTAACCCTTTTCCATGAAGAAATTCTTCCTGAGTTACTTCAGGCCAAGATGACAACAGTAACATGCTGCTTTCTATGAGGTCAGGCTTAAATCCCTCTTCATACTGGTCCTTAGCAGACATAGGGTACAAGCTATCTGACAAAGGGCAGCTATAGGAATTGTCTGTTCCCATATGTATTTACCTGTACGTCTGAGTTCTTCTGCCGCTCACACTTAACTACATTGTCTTCTGTAGGTTTCTTCTGAGAAGTGCTTTGAAAATCGAGGCCTGTTGGGTCTTCATTCTCATCATGTGCAGTTTTTGTTTTATCTTGTTTGGTTTTGTTTTTGAAACTGTCATGGTCTTTATTTAAATAATTTTCAATACTAACAAGCTGAGTATTTTGCTCATAAATATTTGGTTTTTTTGAGTCTTTATCTAAACACTTGAGCTCATTTTTGTGCAAAGAGTCAGATACCGGCATCACAGTTGCTTTTTTTGTACCTTCAAGTATCCTGCATTTTTCTATCTGTAAATTATTAAAACTGTCTGTGCCATTGCTCTCACTAACAACTGTTCTTTCTTTAAGTTTATTTGTGCAAATCTGTTCATCAATGCTGCTGGAATTTGAACCCTGTTTAATTCTATTGGTTATCTGGTCTTTCTGTGCATAACCAGAATGTATTTCCAATTTATCTGGGAATTCAGATTTATTTTCTTTAAAACACGATGATGATGATGATGTGTGAATGCTACTAAATGCATGAGAAGTTTTATTTGAAGTCTGATGAAATGCATTTTGGACAGYTTCACTGGGTTTTGCTAAAACCAATTTTCTTCTTGCTTGGAATTTCAGAGAAGTCTTCAATTCTCCATCAAACCTAGAAGGACTGATAGGAGTATCAGGTGTCTTTGTCCCTGATTTACTGCTGTCTTCTAACGAAGAAAAATTGGATTTAGCAAAAGAAACAGAAGACGGTTCCTTGCCTTTCTTCAGCAGATTTTCATCTTCATATGTACTTTGGAAAATTTTGGAAGTGACTGGACTAGCCTCATGCACTTTGAATGGACGTCCAGCAACATGGGAAGTAGCCGGATCACAATGAATCAAGTGCTGGGCAATCCTTGCTATCACCTCCTGCCGCTCCTGGAGCAGGGAATCGATCAGGGGGTTGCTCTCTCCTGCCGACTGACGGCCACAGTGGTTCCCTGGGACACGGGCCTCGAGCAGTGTGACCTCTGGCACTGCTCTGGTTTTGCCTGCACCACCATCTTCCTGTATTGCATTATCTAAGTTGGCAACAGAAACAGGGGAGRTTTCCTTGCTTTTCCGTGGCAAGTTTTCGTCTTCGTAAGCACTCCGAAAAGCTTTTGGTGTAGCCGAGATGTTTTCATGTGTGTTGAAAGGACGCCCAGCAACAACTGGTGAAGTAGCTGGATCACAGTGAATCAAGTGCTGAGCAATCCTTGCAATGACTTCTTGTCGCTCTTGAAGCAAAGAGCCTATCAAAGGATTGGTTTCTCCTGTAGGCTGATGAGAGCAATGACCATTTGAAACGCGGGAATCAACTAGAGAATAGGATTTAAAAGTTCTGACCGGTGTTTCATGAGATTGTGTCTTATTGTCTGCTGTAGCATTATAGCACTGAACCTTAGACTGCGATGCCCCAAAGTCAGATCCAAGTCCGGTAGATGGATAAAGTTTTAAATTTCTGAAAGATGTAGTAAATTCAGGCATCTTTTTTCCATTAAGTAGACCTTCAGGTGTCATTGTCCATGTCTGTTTCCCACGAAAACGCTGTGGACTGGAAGTACTGCATTGCTGTGCAGCACTGGAGTCGCTGTGCTGATGTAACTTACGCTCTTGCATTCGCTTTTCATAAAAGCTAAGGTTGGTGTGAATACTGCAGGTCAGAACCGGGTAGTTGGATTGCCTGGGCAAGGACTGGACGCTGACTCTCAAGGCCACATTGTGAGAAACATTAGGAACAGGAAAGACATGCTCAGTGGGTGTCTGGGAGAACGTCCATTGCAAGTCCACATCTGCAGCGCTCACCCTGAAACAGTACAGAAGGGCATGTACAGAAACAGCTAAATGAAGAGTTTTTAACCATCTACTTCCTAATGCAAACGTCTAAGAAAAAGTACTAGAAACGTCAGCAACTACTGTGCTTTACATAGTATACAAATCCTATAGAACTGCCAGAGCACAGGGCCAGCAATGTGGCACCTTCTAAATGCAAGCAGGAAAACAGGAAAGAGGAATGATTTTAAGACAAGCTGCAGCAATCTGCAAACAGCAAACGAGTTTTTTTTCCATTCCAGGCATACCTGTACAGGATGTTTCGGGGAACAGCACCATGTGAAACGCTCAGCCACGCGCTCAGCTGAGAGAAGAAAACAAAGGAGCGGACAGCCAATAAAAGGGTCTTCTCTTCAATAAATCGATCTCCACTCCTAAGACATTTAAAGACAAACACATGGACGTTGGTAAAAATACTCAGAGAACTATTAGAACTGGAACACTGTCAGATCTTTGGTTGAAAAATAACACACAGCTTAATCAAGAAAAACAAAAATCCCTCAAACATTTTGAAGATTCCAGAACCTCACTTTTTTTATACACATTAAAATTTACACAATTTGACATAACAAACGTTAAATGTATTAAAAGGACCGTTTTCAGCCAGGAGCATTTCACACTCTGCTTTGCACGATGTGCACTGCAGAAATTTTGAGTACAGGAAGACTAAATTTGAGATGCTTTGATTTCACTAGTGAACAGTGATTTTCTCAGATCAGTCCTCACGGCAAAGGGCCAGTTCAAAAACACTAACTGATTACTTTAAGGACTTTCAATACGACAAGATTCTTACAATCCTAATGTCCAACTTACTGTCGAGGAACTGGCTCCAAAATCCACCTTTCTAACAGTAATGCATCTTGTTTGATTGCAGGATCATTTAAATCATTCCCCTCGGTGGTGGGGCCTTCATCACTATAGCAACAGTCTGGAAGTAGCATCACTTCTACCATGATTGGAATATTGTTCTTCCACAGTAGCATAACCTCAGATCTGGTTCGCCTGGCCTGACGACACTGAGGGAAAGAAGAATGTCAACATACACAAGCCATAAAAATACTAGGCAGATTTAAATCTCATTTAAAAGCATATTCCAAAGTACTAGAAAAGGGTAAGGGTCAAATTCTGTAAACTAGGTTTCAGCAAATCAAAGATAAGATTCCAGAGCTATTAAATGAAAATACAGTTGCCATTTGAGCAACTTCTGTAGAAAATTTAAAAAGCTTCTAAAAATACATTTCCCCAATCACTAYGCTTTGCTACCTCTCTCCACAAGGCATCCTCTTGGACAGACAGACTCAAGCAGTATCTTTCTAAATTCTGTGTCTTGGAGCAGGCTAACTTCTGCATGAGTATAACTTAAATTCCTACAGTATTTAAGAACTTTTACTTGAGAGATGGGAGGCTCCAACCTTACAGTCCCAAACAGACTGGCTAGATTTGATGTGCTTGTGTTTTTTGGATCACTAACTTTTCAAGAACACCTGGAAAAGCAAAAAGTTAGACAAGTCAGCCTACATTTTCTCAAAAGAAACCCCAGACCAAAAATGCTAAATATAGTGCTTGTCATTTGCATAATAAAGATTCAAATAGGTACTGCATTCAGGTAGTCGTGCAGAACTTCATGTTCAAGGATAAAAGGCTTAATGATCTCTCATTTTAAGGACAGATCTATTATTAGTAGGATACTGAATTACATACTCGTTTAAATGAAGGACTGACAGAAAGCAATTGTTACTCATGCTTAACTGTGAATCCACTGTGAGGTTCTTGGCTCACCAACCATGGTAGTCAGGATTTGTGACATGAAATGGGTACCCCCACCATACCTGAGCCAGTTTGTCGCTGCATTCATGCTTAGTTGTTGGTGGCTGACTTGACTGTGCTGGTGGGCAGTGAAAGCCCTCTGTCCTGCCCTTGATCGAGTACTCTGGGGTCCGGCCCTCAGTGATCAGCAAGGCCAAGGAGACCAGGAACTCCTCAGCTTCATACTCAAAGTATTCATCCAAAGTATCTGTCATTTCAAAAAGACAATAATTAATGACATCTACTGTATCACAAGCTTTCAACTGCAGTTTGTTTCAATTTACACTTGAAATGAGAGTGGGCTATGAGAAATGGATCTTTGTGTCAGACTGGCTGCACTCCCCATAAAGCCCACCACTCCCCACTCTACCACCACAAAATAACTTTCCTCATCTCATAATGTTGTCACTACAAACAGACAAAAACCTGTATGTTTTTCTACAGCTTTTCTAGAAGACAAAAAGTCTCCTGGGCTCTAGTGGGAGAAGTCTGATGACAGTATGACTTGGCATTGCTATTATCATCTGACAGATGGAATAAGAAGCCACAATATATCATAAAATATATAAAAAATTGAAGAAGAAATAAAAAAAGAAATATTTACTTCTATTAAAGAAAAAGTGGGACACAATGTTCTTTAAGATTTTTATTTCAAGTCCCTCCTGCTGAGAGCAAGGCTTACTTCAGAGGTCCATTTTTAGTTACCATTAACACATAGGAAATGTTCCCAAGAAACATACAGACTATTCATTGTTTTGTACCATGGTCAGCCTAAACTTGTGCAAACAATTAAAGCTCAACAAGTCTCTGTAGACAAAGCAGCAGCTGGCATTGCTCTTCATGAAGAGCCCTGGCACACTCAATTCCTGCAGAGTTAAGATGCACCATTTTACGGTGTTTTGTAGAGCACCCTTCTCCTCCTCCTCCTCCCTCATCACGAGGATGTCACCCATCATTCAAGCAGATTTAAGTACAACTAGATCATGTCGTTCCCCTCTCTGCTTCAAAACACTTCAAGTTTCAAAATTATTTAATTACTGAAGAGGTTACAGAAAACTCTCTTTTCCATGAAAGCTAGAATACATTCACTTCAAAGTCTATTTTAAGAGCAGCAAAGAAAAGCAGGTGGAGGCAGGGCTGCCAGCAGTTCTTTACCTTTATTTTCATGCTTTAGGGGAACAAAAGCACATGACATCTTCACAATTTTAACTTAAATGTCCTGTGCCATCCACTAAAACAAAACTGCCAYAGGGACAGAGTTAATTTCTATTCATGTTTCAATTACCATGCACAAAATACCTTTCAGAAGTCTTTTTTGTCCTGGTTCTCTAATAGCAGAGCATTTGGCAAACATTACAAGGCAGACTTGAGAGATGCATACAAGAATGGATGCATGAAATAAAAGCTCCAATTAAACGTGCAATTATCTGCATATGCAAATCACAAAGTGTGTAAAAACAGCTTTTGCATGTACATGTTTGCCCAGCCCAGGCTTGTACACCACRGACCCCAGGGCTTACAGCCTATTTGAAGGGAACTACACAAGGTAAATAAGAGAAGTCAGTCCACTGCTGAAGAAGAGCCAGAGGACGGATGAATTGCCCYGGAGGACCCCACATGGCAGGTGAACAATACATTAACTCATCTGGCATAAGTTAAAATGGTCGTTCACCTGACGGATGGCAAAAAATATCTAATAAAGGGTGCATGAAAGATTAAAGGAATGGTAAATAACAGAGAAGACAACACTCTTAGGTAGTGATATGAGTCACCTACAAAATTAGGCACCTGCAATTTTTTTTCAGCTGGAAATCTGGTGAACAATAAGCAAGTCAATAGAGAAATAGGAAAAATGGAATTTGGGAAGACTCTGAAAAGGATTTGGATATACAACAGAAAAAAAAAAAAATTGCAGCATTATCTTGCTGCTAAGGTCATCTTTGTATGTCCAAGAAACCCACAGCAGGAAGGATCACTACTGCAGTATTTTGCCTACTCCGACATAGAAGTTCAAAAATCTAGAAAGTGTTCAACAGGAGTGAAATTAAACAAGAATTCCCTCATGSTTAGGAGACTAAACAAAGCTAATTCATCCCTATGAAAATGTGCAAGAAGAATTCTTTTTAGTTAAAAGATGTAAAAACATGTATGATTTTTAAGAAAAACAGTAAAGAGTGATCAAGATCAGCATGTGCACAGTAAAATGTGATACCTGAAAATTTACACTAGAGAGTTTTAAGAGGCAAGTAAAACAGAYATGCCCTTTAATTATCATTAGCACCTTACCATATGAAGCAGTAGACCTTCTATTATTTAATTCTCTTTTTAAGAAGATAATCCATATGTTATCAAAATCTTCTAGACTTGACACAAATTAAYAGATAAATCCTATGGCCTGAGTGCTGAGCAGGTTAGATTTAGGCAAAAAAACACACCCCTTTTTTGGATTAAAAAGCATCTGATACCAAAGCTTATACTGCATACTTAAAGTGCTCAGTGCCTTCACAGATCTACATCACAGGTTGATACAACAAGCCATAGACAGTTTAAGATGTCCAAATGCAAGGTCCAGTGAATAGTAAATAAGCAAGATCTAGTGAACARAGTCATGTACATAAATCTGAAATAATCACTCAAGATTCAGATTACATACACGATATTACTTTATGTAAACAGATAAAACTTACTTCTAAGTTCAATTTACAAGTACTGCCTCTGTTCCTCCTCAGACCTATTATTTCAGAAGCAACTAGTTTCTTGCCTTAAGGATGGAAGAGAAGACCCAACTAGCTCGAGAGACATGTTTATATATTTATGTTGGCTGCAGTTACAAAAACTCCACGTTGTTTCAAAATAAAAATGGCATCACTTTAAAGGATAATAAAAAGCAGGTATTGAACTAGGAAATGCTACTGTTTTCATAACAGCATTATAAAGACAGGGGCAGCACTTTTAAATTATGTCAGCAATGTAACAAACAAGTTATTTGATCTGGACTTTAAAAAAAACTAAAGCACAAACAGCAATAGATATCAAGAAATATATTTTCCTACAAACTTCATGTGGCATACTATCTTTTTTTAGCTCCACTAGATTTCTATATCTAAGAGTTTTCACAAAGAAAAAACCCTATAACTATTGAGAAGCCTGGTAATTGTTCCTATACAACAGACACAGATGATGCAAGTTAATGCAATTGAGGACAAGGGTGGAATGACATTTATAGAAACAGCAAACTCAGTGTTTAGTTAAAAAAGTCTTACTCTGTGTGTGCTGTAACTGTTTGGTTTTGTGTATGAATCAGCCCTAGGACACATCATATATTGTGTACAGAATAACCTCAATCCTATAACCTGACTATACAAGTATGATTATTGTTCTTCTTCGTCTCTAGCAATGCAACATGCAAGTAATATAGCATGAAATATGCATCCCAGCCGTGTCTGAGGTTTATTCCCCTTAAAATAGCAAAAAATCCAGGGTTTATTCCCTTAAAATAGCAAAAAAATCCAGTCAGTTGACATACTAATAGGAATTAAAGTAATAAGGCACTACAGCCCTCTAACCAATACATTGAAACTAAAGTTTATTGACCAGATAGTCACAAGAAATAGCAGATGTCAGACTACTCTCTGAGGAAAAAAGAGAAACTTAAATTYAGAGTGGAGCTACTATGCATAGACCAAAGTTTACCATACTGGAGAACTGAAACCTGCAGACACATCATTTTGTTTTACTTTGCCTCCTGCACACACCAACCTCAACAAAAACTGATTTTCTACACCTACTGGACAAACAGAACAGTCCATTTAACCAGAAATGTCAAAGAATCTTCAAATCCTTGTCCTCCCCCATCCACTACACACAGGTGCACGAGCACTGGAATAAAGAAAAAGAACTCACAATCCCCCTCATCCCCTCACACCCCCCAAAAAAATGAAATTGGCTCACATCCTGAAACATCAATTAAGCTTAGGTATGTGGTAGTAGGGATTGACAAATCCACTTAACTGTAACCCAAGGACTCTCCCAAAACTTCAGTTAATCGAGTTATGCCCACAGCTGACTCCYTTCTCAACTAGGTCATGCTTGTGCAGACCAACTCCCTTCCCTTTCCTATCACAGCATTTTCTGTAGTAATTACAGAAAATGTTTTCCTGAAATACATGTTTTAGAAGAGCATTTAATCTGTTTTCTAGGCTTAGGCCAGGAAACAAAGACATTTGGTGTCATGTAACCCATTGTGTTCCAGGTGCCATCTGGAAGCTGCTGCCTTGTCCTGCCCGGGGACAGCGAGGCACTGAATGGCCCCAGCAGAGGCTCTCCTGCCCTGTGCCACCCTCCCATCACGACCAGGCAGTGATATAACTGCAATCTCTCCTAGTCCATGCCTACTTCATTGTCCTAGCACCTCTCACACTGCACTGCTCACCACAACTGTCTACCAAGCTCATCCTCTTCTCAGAAAAAGAGCTCATTTTTGTAGAGACTTTCTGCAAAGAAAGACAAATTAGTTCAACTGGAAGTATCCTTTAGTCCTGACCTTAACTGATTGAGGACTGCTTTCCTTGAGAGTCTATGAAAAAACTAATAATTGCCTTTGAATATGCTCTGTAACAGTCTAGACCTTTCCTGGAAAATCTTTAGGCACCCATAATGAATTTGGAAGGCCACCAATTTAAAGTAATCACATTTCTATTTCACTTCTTAGAAAGCTGAAACCCAGTATGCAAAACACTAAACAAAATACTAAATGCATGGTGTAGGCTGTTGGGATTCCCAGCTGACGCAAGCCCTGCCCCTGCTCTACCCAGGCTGTCCAGTGGGCACCATGGCATGGTTGCTCATATCTGCTCTCTGCTCCTTTTTGAAAGACTAAACACACGGCTTAAGTACCTGGATCTTGTTTTTTTGTACTTTCAGTACAGGCAGTCCATAAGGAGACACTTCAGTCTGAGGGTCTCAYGGCAGGAGAGTCAGATACACTGCAGAAAAAGTGGCTGCACTGTCAGCATTTAGAACCCATCACCTCCTAGCAATGGCATTGCTCTGCATTGAAAAAATTACAGCTAAAGCTCTTCACCCAAAACAATCAATTCTGAATAAGTTTTATTATCTTGCTATTCCAAGAAATAGGTTAAAGGTACTTCCACATTTTAAAAGTAAGGCAGGGATTCAAGAAACTACTGTAAAGGAAATGAAACACAATGTAAACGTTTGACTAACAGCTTCTCTTCTGGAATTAGAAACACCTACGGATGCTTTGGTTAACTAATTCCACATTGTGCTTCACTTCAAAAGAAAGTTGCCCTTGAATCCCCCAAATTCAAGATTCTCTAAATGAGCAGTCATGTTGTGTCTGCACATTGCAAACCCATACTTATATCTGAAGTCACACGCTTCAAAAGCTTTGCAATATTAAGAGTTTAGGTTTAATTTAAGGTATCAAGAGTTAAGGTCATGAGATGGCCTACTTGTTTCAAGAAACAAGCTATTAGTTACTTAAACTCAAGCAAATGCAAGGAACTGGTTACTCACCTTAACTTAGGGATAATCCTAYACAGATTGACACACATTGACAACTGTCTTACATTCTTATGGCTCAAGATCTTTGAGCTCAGGGACAGTTCTTGTGAAAACATGAGAGCAGCACAGTACTTCATCTTATTGTTACTGTCTGCTTGCTTTTTCCAGGGTACCAAACGGAACCACTACTTGAGTATCAAAGCAGTTCAGCTGTAGGCAGAAAATGGCAGCATGGGAATTTATATTAGAACTGAGGCATACTTGCTATTCAAATAAAATAACAGTATAATCTATAAAAAAATTGCTGGACCTATTTAGTTTCACCTAGGAGAACAGGAAGAAATTCACCTGCTTCTGTGTTATGCCAGTTTACAACCAGAAAAACAAAGCAAGGCACACTATCTTGTAAATAAGGGGGGATTTTTAAAAGTCAAGACCCAGCTATGTGGAGCTGATGGAGTTATTCSAGAGTTCCAGAGCAATAAAAACCACTCAGTGCCATGAGCTCCACTGCAGAGAGCAGTGCTGCAGTAACTCCCTGGGTTCCTGTGTATCACTGCCCATCTACAGCACATTCCTGCTCGACGCCTCTTGCAGCAGCCAGAGCTCACCTCAAGGCAGCTTTACTGTAAATAGAGGGACTGGTCTTAAAACTGGGCTGGGAAAAAAAGTACAATTCACATTTTAATAAAACTTATTCAGGTTCAAACAGCTTAATCAGTACAGACATAAAATCCATTTCAAGCTTAAGTTTCCTGCAGTAATTTCAGAAACTACCRCTCTCTGGGAGTGTAAAACGCAGACTGTTAAACTGATCTGGGTGTTCCCATCTTGCTTCCTGCGTTTTGGCTGACATCCTATTTTGCCATCACCATACTGCTTACTGAGTCACTTCTCTTCGTCCAACTGTAGCTTCTATTTTTATCTAAGCAACAACAGTTTAATGTGCTTCTTTTGATTTTTTGGCATTAAACCAGATTCTAGATCCAATATTTGCATTTTGATTAGGGAAGCCGGTTTTATTTTCCCTTAACTGGACAAAGAAAAGGAATACATAAGAACAAATGGTATAAGCTGAATTGTTTCTTGCTCCACAATGAAATCACAAATTGTAAAGTAGGTCAATCATTAAGATTTCAACATCCCTATTTAGTAGAAGGAAAGCAATACCTGAAAACATGAACAACTGTGAGGCTTATTTCAAACCTCAGTTCACCAAAAGCTGCAAGAGAACATATATATTGTAAAATACAACTGTCCCCCTGTATCCTGACATGGGTACATAAGAGCTGAAATGCTGGTGTAAAGCTGTAAGATTATCAGTGCTGCAATGTTTAGCATTCTAAATAGAAGCCAGTTGGGGGAAAAGAACATGTTCTTTTTGCTGCTCCCTAAACTAAAGTTGCTGCTTGTACCAACACKATATACTGCACAGGTCCTGAAAGGAAAGAGGACTTGACTCAGCTGATGCCCTTACTTGAGTGCACATCAATTTCTATTTTCCTTTACATTACAGTTTCCTACCTTGTCATTATGTTAAATGTGACTACACAAAAACCTCTGAAGTTATACTACAATGACACAAAGGTGCCTATAAGGAGCAGACCAAGTAATTTCCATTCATTTTTCTCTAGCTTTTTACATTTTTCCCTTGTTTAGCTGATGCTCTGCCTAAGCTAGATTGTGTTAGAACAAACTGCATGACATGATACACTTATCTGAACAACAACAACAAAACTTAAATCCCAACAAAGCAATGGGATTTCTAATTCTGCAATTCAAAACTATTGTTTCAGGTATTTCTGCTCATTTCTAAAAGAGCATAATTAGGAGAAAACATCTCTTTTAGAATTAGTACATGGTGCTAAGTATAGAATAAACACTYGGCTGTAATTGGAAGGGAATAGAAGGTTCATATCTAGCCTTCACTCACCACCAATGCAGTGATTTACCACCCTTGTAAATATGCTGACAGAAACTTTGCAGAATTATACTGGAAACAAATTACTGAGATACTCCTGTTTTAAATCCCATCCTAGCTCACAGTGGAGAGCAAGGGCAATGTGGAGGTCAGACCTAAGCTAACTTCACAGGCACTGGCACCACAATGCAAAACCCATCCCACTGCCCGGTTTGGGGAGCTCGGGGAGCCATGTGTCACCCGAGAGCAGGAAACAGAGCACACTTATGCTTACACAATATGTGACAATTTCTTCCTAAGGTATTTTCTGGGAAAACAACCAAGCATTTTTCCACTAAAATACAGATTATCCAATACAAAATTTTTATATATATATATATAATTTTTTTCCACTCTTCCTTCACTGATGTTGATGACTTTCATCAAGGATTCCCTAGCCACGGAAACTTGGAGATGAGAATGATGACCATCTTCATTATGGTTACTCATTAACTCAAGAATGGCCTTAGCAGCAGCTACATRGCTGAAGACATACGGACTGAAGGCTTTCATCAACTTACTCAACTTTATGTCAGCTGTAAATATCATCCTGCAGTGACTGCAGAGCTGCTGCTTTCTTTTCAAACAAAACCCAACATGAATTAACAATGAAAAAAGCACATGTATTTAGCTAATYCTCATCTCTTTCTGAAGGCCTATCATCCGTATGACAGTTGCAGCAACTGAGTATTGGGAAGTCTAACTCCATTTGGAAGCCAAGACATCCCTCCCATTAAACAGGTTGATGGCAGCTCTGCATTAAACTCCAGCTGTGATAGCATTTTTATAATACATAAATAAAAGTGTGTGCCAAAAAATTTTTATTTCAGGCCTTAAAAACAATGCAATTCAGGATGACATACATACGTTTCAGTTTKAATTTGTTTAACAATCCAGCCTGACAAAGATTCAACTACTTGCAGMCTCCTGTAATATTTTATACAGAGATTGGTTTAAAGATGGAAAGCAGYAATTTGTGATGACAAATCACTTTCAGATGTTACTGGAAAACAACACAGACCTTTTTAAAAATCCCACAGTAGGTATTTCAATGCTTGTGAGAGCTGCCAGAGAGTACAGCCCTCTACTTAAAACACAACGTTTGCACCTTTTGCTGACCAGATTTTTGCTAGTGTTACTCATTTTATTCCTCTGTAGTGTATCTTCAGGAACAGCATTCATAGGGATGTAGAGTTATACTTGCCAAAAACCACTGGTTTCTAAAATTGCCCCATTAACACCAAACATTTTTCTCTTTGGGTTTTTTCATGCTTTATCTCATCACCTTAAATATTTATTGTGCTTAGAAACTTATACTTTCAAGTGTTCTTGTGCTTATTTTTCTATTAATACGAATAAAATAACACTTATTTTCTGAGAAGAAATGTCAAGTAGCCTTCAGGTCTCAAAAGAATTTTGAGCAAGTGATTTGGAAGAGTCATTAAGTGCCTGACAAAACTGCAATGGGAACACAAAATCTCACTGGGAAAGGCCAGCTATGCTCTGTGTGTGCACAGGTTCCACTCTGGTTTATAACCACCAGGCACAAACTGGTGTTCTTCTTCCCTAAGACCATTGCAAGAAAAAGAACTGTTACATCATGTGCCCTTTGCTTCAGGCCATAGTTGGACTTCTTGGAAAATAAACCAGAGGGAATTTGAAAAGTGCTATGTGAGAGCACTGAGTCACTTTTGGGTGGAATCAGCAGGCATGCCACAGCTGCTGGAGTCAGGGAAACCCCCTGGTAAAAGTACCATGTTGACTTAAGGGATTGCACATTATGGAAAACTTTCACTAAGCATTCAGCCTTCAACACAATACTGTTGTCAAGGCAAGTGAGGTTTTATAAGCACCAAAACACTCAGCCTTCACACACTCAGAAAACTTTCAACAACCAATAGTCCAAYACTCTCATCTTCACGCTATGGTCAGGTGCCAACAGGCCCGACTRATAGGTTTTGATAACCATACCACTGAAGAAGCTCTTGTATGTTTAAAGTCTCCTCAAAAGATACATATCAGTATCTATTTTTAGTAGATATTGCAATTTCTCAATTTTACTGTGGTTAAAAAAAGCCCGAACAACAATAAACCAGAGAAGACTGTGGGACAAGGGTAGGCAGAAATCTACACATTTTTGAAAAAAATCCCAACATCTATGACCTAGTCCAATTTTTGGTGAAAGTAGTCTACTCTGTTAAAAGACTATYAAAAAACGCCCAAACCAGACAAACAACTGAGGCATCTCCCATGCATRGTTAGTATGTCACTTCTTCAGGGGCAAGAATTTTGATCATCTACATGTTTTAAAAAGTTTTGGTTTCGCTACTTGCATTACAAATTTGGCAAGAGCGCAACATTGGTGCTATCAGCAATTCAGCAGTGCAGCCACAAGCCCTGCACCCACCCAAAGAGCAACCTCTCTCCCTCAAGGACAGATAACACTCAATTTCAAATATCCTGTTGTCTTAGAGGAACCTGTAAAAACTATAAAGTCATGAATGAATGCCAGCACTGTTACCCAGGTCAGCCAATGGCCCTGATCCAGATAAATGAAGGTTAATTGGCTTTATTTTTAAATTCTAGAGATGACAGCCTGTGCAGTTTTCCACAGGGCTGAAAAGACCTCATGGGCCAGGAATTAAAAATCTGCAACTGCTTGGGCAGTAACGAACTTTTAGTTCAATCCAAATCATCAAAATAGTAATTTTACATGTCTAGACATATTTCACCTGTGCAAGTAATGAATAGCTTCATGTACACAGTTTTTCTTTCTCGTCACTTTCACACAATTTGAAGAATTGACAAGAGCAAGCTGAGTGACATTTATCTTGTTACATATCAGATTTACTTTAAGATTTAAAAAAAACCCAATCAGACTAATGAAACTCTGGAGCATTGGACCTTGGAAAGCACCTTTTTAAAAACTGGGCCCACTTGAACAGTGAAATTTCAAACAGCACGCTTGTTTGCTTACAAAATTTAAGTATCTGCTTTCCCTCTCCCCTTCATTCAACCATCCTGCCAGGCCTGCATTGCAGCTTTGAAGGCTACCAGARACATTCAGCCACTGGGCACCTCACAGAACAAAACAAGCTTATGACAATCCTAGATGCAAGACACTCATACAAAGYGCCAAAATTAACACTACTGGAGCAAGAATAATAGTGGTGTGTTCATAATGTATCTGTTCAAAACAATTCCCCCTGGAAGGGAAGAAGTGAGTTCACGGCTGGCTGCGCTGCTGCTGGCACAGAGCGGAGGCAGGCACGGCGAGGACAGCAGGCAAAAGTCTCCCTGCACAGGACTGACCTCGAGTCACCCACCAGCCCTGGCCTCTGCTCCAAGTTTATTGGCTTCACGTGTGTTTTGTAACACCCTGTACTGCGTATTCTTAGAACATACTTTCCAGAGAAGCGAAGGGACAGGGCTCACCCCTCCACGACCACTTCCAACCCAATCTCACCAGCAGCAGCAGCATCCTGCTCCTCAAGATAAACTATCAGTTTATAGAACAGTAAAGGATCCAAACCCTGCTCGCGTGCTCTGAAATCAGGTGACCTGTGAGTCAAGGGACAGAGCAATAAATTATCAGGAAAAACAAAACACTACACTAAAAATAGTTTACGCGAGCAGCATATGAAGAATAACAGTTTTTATCCAGTCAGAGCTCAAGGCCCTCCCCAGCCTCTTTTGTATCTGGGCAAAACCAATTGACATAAGCAAAGACAGACAAATAAATAAAACCTAACTTTAGTTCCTCCTTGATAATTTGCAAATATGTATTTAATTAAAAGTACACAGTGGGGGGGAAGCTGAATTTTGGACAAGCAGAAAAAGTATTAATGTCCAAAGTAAATATACAATGCAACTTCAATCAGAAAATATCAAAATTATTTTCTTTCAGGGAAAATTGCTCCAAGATGACTTCAGCTCAGATATGCCAAAAGCTACACATCAGCTACTAACACTAACACAGTTCAGGCAACATTAAGGATCTGCCCACTTGTCAGGTTTAATAGATTTAATAAATTATTGTGAACGCTCAGGTTAAGCATCGGGAAAAGAAAAAAAAAGCCCTCCACAAACATGCTAGAATCCAACTGCCTGATACCCATAACTTATTTTGTCAACCCTCTCATTAGCAAAAACATTATACAGAGATTTTCTACAAGAAATCAATAAAGAAAATAAATTTTGTTACTATCAAGGGACAACAATGCATAATTTTGTTGGAGGGAGAGGATTTTTTTTAACACACAACAAAATAGTAAGCACAGAAGAGTACAGTCAAAAAGATTTCAAGTTTCCATTTAGAAATATATGACTACATTGGCTATTACTGTAAACAGCTGGTTTTTTGCAATCACTTATCTTCAAGAACTAATAAAAAACACATCTGAGAGATTTTTAGCACAGAACATTTTATTCTTACCATCTGAATTAGTGGCTGATCTTGAAAGGATCAGAATCTGGCATGGGAATGCAGACAACAAGCAACCTGCCCTCTTTATATCTCCAGAAAAACATACAGACTGGGTTCACTACACCCTTCTTGCTGGGCTGAATCCCTAGGAAATAGCATTTAGAGAATTGCTTTCAGCATGAGTTTGTTTTCCTCTTTGACTATGGAAAAACACTGTCTGAAATCCAAAGATTTTCCTCGGAGAGAAATTCTTCACAGTCCAAGCTCTAATGAAGCTGGAAGCACGCCCTGCCAGTGGGGACCTCTGGGCCGGGCACAGCCCACGTGAATGCCACCCGGGCTTCAGCGACCAGATGGCAGTGCCTTATCTGCTGCCCAGGGAAGAGTCATGAGTGCCCGCAGGATTTCTCATGGAATTTGTGTGAAAAAGACATAGACAAGATTATGCCTCACCACCATCCAGCCTTGTAAGGTACGTCTGGTCGATGTCTAATAGGAAACCATATTTTCCTGTTGTTGTTTTTGTCTCTTAAAACATCATCTTTCATAACAAGCAAATTACTCTTTTTCTCATTTGGGCTTTAAAGATCCTCCATGGCTTACCACCATTCCTGTTGTGCCCACTCACTACTGCAGTAAACCCACCCCTGATTATTTCAATCACTAGTACTTACTCCCCCTGTGTTGTCCTCCAGTCGGGAAGAATACTCTTGATTAAAATGACTCTGCTTTGCAGCTTCTCGGTTACGGTGATAAAGGCTTGTTAGTCTGTACCTGGGAGCACAGTTTATCTGTCTCCATCAGTATTATCCCTTTGTTTCCTTACAGCCCTCTGTTGGAAGCCATTGATTTAGCGTTTGATATTTGCATAAGGTCTGAGGTGAGGATAGCCTTTTGTTCCATGCTTGTATAATACCCAGCAAAACATGATGCCCAAATTAAGTGTCTTAATTTGTATCACAGATAATAAATAATGATCTTCAGGCAATAACTCCATGAATTTGCTTCCCTTCTCTTTAAGGCACATTATGACTGAGTTACACACGTGGAGGCTGAGGAAGTCCTTGGTCCATCTAGCACAGCAATATGAAACACTCAGGAAACACACTTTGAGAATATAGTGGCTTGGTACACATCTACGTGAAGTACTTCCTTCACTCTGGAAAGAAGCCACCAGCGTAGTGCAAGACCCACAAGCATGGATGTACCTCACAAACACAGCAACAGCTGAGGAAACGACAAGTTCTTAACAGCATTGATAAAACAGACTTACAACGGGTTGTTCATGTTTAAGAGAAGTGACCTGACTTCAGTAATATACACAGGTCTTGTTCATGACTTTCCAGACCAAAACCCATACTCCAGTAGTTTCAGTGCCATGAAGTTTAGTCTATACCAACAATCCTGCAGATGTTCTACCCTAAAAAGAGATATTGACACTTCTAGTTTGAATTTAACTACAGTAGGTAGAGGACCCGTGGAGTAACCTTGCTATAAAAATAAAAGAGCACTTGGGGTCTTTCCAGCATCCTGCTCACACAGCCCAGGGCAGGCACCTCAGCTGCACGTGTGACTCACGTGCACACCCACCCCACTGAGTACAGGCTCCTCCTTACCTGTACCATGCCCAGGTCAAATGTAGAGAGCTTCCAACCTCCTCCTCCCTCTCCCCCTTGCAATGCTATTCAAGTTGCATGAGGCAATTTTCATGTTAGGTGAAATGAAAAGGATTCAGAGAGATCTGCTCAGAATACAAACTTCTGCATTTAAACTAATGTTTTAACTGCCAGGCATTTTAAAGTATACAGTACTTCAGACATCTTTTAGAAAGATGTTATAGGAACTAGAACATGCAAGGCCTCTAGGAATTCATATCCACTTTCTCTTAGTTTACTTTTTCTCCTTCTCCAGCTGGTTTGCTTTGCCTTTTAAAATTTATTTTAAAGTCATAAAACCAACAAGTTATCTTCAGTTTCATAAACTTTGCTAAAACTGGAGAGTGTTAGTTGCCATGGCAGTAGTGAGGAGTCGCTGGGTCAGGATGCAGAGAACTTCTCTTGTTCTGTCTCATCATTTGCATCAGAAGTTCAGCCATCTGTTATTAACTATTTAACAACAGTCTTGCTTGTTAGCACTGGTGCCTGCTATTTAAGTCTCCCCACCTTCAGCCCTTTTGTAAAACTCCTAATTAATGTGGAAATTCATCTGAGGGCTCAGTTATCTTTCAGGTAGGATGACCACTATTACTTCAACTTGGCCAATATTCTCCTTTCTCACCAAGGAAAAAGCAAACACTTATGCAGACACCAACCTCTAGAAGCAGCAGCTTTATTGTTAAACATCAATTTGAAAAGAATTTCATCAGACAGTAGATGATGTGGCTGAATTCCAAGACAGGCTATATCCCTCCAATTTAAGCATACTCCACTATACATTATGTTCCCAAGTTCCACATCATCCTTCAATCTTCTTTATCCCACCTTCTTGATATTTCAAAAGAAAACAGTTTTGTAATTTTATTTCATAGGATGAGTAGCATTGACTCAACTATATGTTGCTAGCAATCAAATACTGCCTTTTATCCTCTGAGAGAATCTGAAATATATTTGTCTACTAGCCATATATATTAAAAAACAAAAACTTTGTTATATATTTCCAAACTTAGAATTTTGGAGTTAAAAGCATTTTATCTTATCTTGACTTCACTATTTTCATTCAAATCTGCATGACCTAAAGAAAAATACTGACTCTTTCTGAATCTAGCCCTAGGAAAGCAGGCCAGTCTTGTTGCTCCTCACTCACCATACTCAAAGAAGAAAGTGGGAGGCTATACAGCAACAAAAGGGAACAATGTGACTGTTTCTCTTATTGTTCCTAAAACTACTTCACCAAAAAAAAAAAAAAAAAAAAAAAAAAAAAAAAAAAATCAGTACTACAAGGAGCAAGGAAGAGGCCTCCAGCAGGAAGTAGGAAGTCCTTGTTTCAGTCATTTAACACTCTAACATATGCTACGAGCACTCTGTTCACAGGTACAGCCAGTAAAACTCAGATTCTTCAAAATTATAAAGTGGAAGAAAAATTTGAAAAATACTTATGTGGAATATGGAAAGGAAGTTGCAGAGCATCAGAAGACTAATTCACACATCCCAGTAACAAGACAGTATTTTCCAGGCTGGTCTTTCATTCATGATGACAAGCAGACCAGCAGCCTGTTATATGCACTGGCRATTTCAGTGCAGCAGGACACGGTGCAGAGACAGCACTGCCTAAGATGCCTTCTCAGACTACAAAGATGAGAGATTTGGTAGATACAACCACACATGCATAGGACGGATCTGACACAATGCAATGGTTTAGAGACCCAGAACAAGAACCCACTGTCATTACTTCTGGTGCCAATAAGAATGATGCAACTGAACAGTCTAGAAGTGCCTGAAAAGGTTTTCCCTTCAGCATGTTCAGGAAAATTCTCCATCACAGATATTTGACTTCACATGTGAAGGCTTGGAGAAATACATCCAGGGCAGCTTTCTGACTATCAGACCATATCAACTCGAGAGACTTCGTTCAACTCCAAGAAGCTCTGTGAACACTGATGGCATCCCTAAGCTCAAGAGAAATACAGTCATGGGGAAGAACTGTTAAGCATATTTTCGACCTACATGTGAGGCATCTACTAATGTCACTGAGCTGCAATTTTTTTTCCCCAAAGCAACTGAAAAACAAGAAAATGAGAAACAAACCCAAGAGTGCAAATGCACTGATAATAAAAGCTTTTAAAGAGCATTCACAAGGAGAAGATATAGAAACATTCACGAATTCAATGATTTTATTTTAATGGACAACACATTAAACATTATAATATGCAGGTAAAGTAGGAGCTGATACTCCTATAACTTTATTACATCATGTCAGTTAGAAATCATACCTACAAGCTGAAAACTTCTGCAGGACTGCTGCTAGAACGCATCTAGCTATCAGGGTAATTAAAAAAGCACACAGGAAAAAAAGCACAGGACTTGTTAGGAAGTGTCCTCAGGTGAGGAATGTAGATTAAGAATTCCATTATTTTATCTGAAATACAGAAAAAGACAAAACAAAGAGCCCAGAGCAAACTATTTTCATAACATCTGACCTCTTCTACTGCAGTTTCTTTTTGTATTCGTCTTCTCTTTGTGCTACTTGATCTCCCAAAACTTTGATGTTACAAACCATTCATTGTCATCTAAGTGGTGGGTAATTTATCTTGTGGAACTTTGTCAGAACATGTTTGACCACCCAAAATCTTCCTCCTAGCTAGTGGGGCTACCTCCAGCTTCAGTAGGTTTGTTTCAGTATTTGCAGTCCCGATTATTGAGAGGGTGGGGTGGAGGGAAAGGCATAAAGCTAGCAGACCAAAGGCAGGACTGTACTTCTTCCTGAGAAAGGCAAGGAGCTCTGAGAGATGAAATAGATGACGGTGGAGCAGCATGAAGCTCCTCAGGTAATTTTTCCAATGCTATTAACCTTCACCTACAACGCCTGCCCTTAAGTGGTTAAACAGTAACCTGCAAAAGTAAAAAAGTTACAAAAGAGACAATATATGCTTCCCATCTAAAAAATTTCTGGGAGAGTGGCCAGGCCCATAAAATTGTTTTTAAATTTTATTTGGGAGGATAAATGAGGACATTACAACTCTCAAGCTGTGTAAAAGACTGCACATTTTAAAATGGACACCAGAGCCTACTATGGCATTTTGAACGCATACAACAAAAGAACATTTTTGATAGTTTTAGAATTGAACTGTGTCACACAGCACAATTCAGCTATTTACAACTTTCCACACTGTAAGTCATGTTATTAAGCTGTAATAGTCTTCTGGTACTCCAAAGAATAAAACATCACATAGGGGCAAAACTGAAAGGCTTAACAGAATTTCAGCCAAGAATCTAGTGTGCCTCCCTGTTTCCTAATATACGGTAATTTTTCCACATGGCAAAATGGCAGACCCACATATTTAAAATTTAATATGTGCAATTATGAAATTTCACTTTGTCCTCTCAAAAATTCCTTACTACTTTATAAAGCAATGCTTCAGTGACTCAAAGCCAATATTCCCACAGAAAACACAAGAGTACACTAGCGGAATCGCTCCTCCTCCTGGGTCAGGAGGTGGACATCCAGTGTCAACAGGCTCACTTAAACTAGAGCTCTTGTACTTCTCAGAATAATATCAGCAAGCACAGGATGAACATATATGCAAGTACTTGGAGCAGCATTCGCATTTTTAGACAACAAGTTTGCATAAAAAGTAATGGATAGTCCTCAATTCTGCATTGAGTTCAGCGTGCTATTTAATTAGCTTTAAACATACCATATAGTTGAGCAACCAGTAAGCTGCTAATTAAAAATACATATTTTTATTGCCCCCAAAGCTGACATATTTGCATCAGCTTCATTTGCCCCATGACAAACAAGTAGTGGCAAAGGGCTGATAATGTTTCATGCATTGTTTCTAGCAGAAATCAAAATACTGTAATAGTTTCCTCCTGCTGGAAAAAAAAAAAAAAAAAGAAAAAGAAAAAAGAGGAGAGAGAAACTTGACCTACATAACAAGGCACAGAAGAAACTCAGTTAAGCTTCAGGGTGTTTTTGGGAGGGGGGAGAGGTTGTTTTTTTCTCCATAACAATGAAGAGTCAAACAGTTACATATGGCTACACTAACTAAAACTGTTAGCACATCTGACACTTAACTACACATCTCACTTTTAAGGCTTAAAAATCCTCCCCTCCTTTTCCAGGACATTTAATACTGTTGCCCAAAGACATAATGAATTAACCGAGTCAATTTTTAGGCTGTCCRTTACTTTCCTTTAAAGGGATATTAAAAAAGGAAAAAAAAACAAAAAAAACCAACCCACAACTCACTCACAGAAATCCAGCCTTTCATAGGCTCCGTATACGGAAGGAAAGGAAGAATGTCTGGTTTGGGTTTCTAAAGGAACTGTTTACAGACTCAACCGGAGAGGCAAACTTTAGTATACTTTCGTACAGGTGGGTTTTTAATCTCCTCTCACAGACAAACAGCACCAGCGACTGCCGATCACTCTGAGTTACACAGCTTAAACTTGCTCCGCGCCCGGGCAGCCTGTCCGSGCCGGTGCCCCGGCCCTGCAGCCTCCCCCCGCCGCTGCCCCGGCCCCCTCCCGCGGAGCCCCGGGCGGGTGACAGCCCCGGCCGCGCTCCCCGAGCCCCGGGCCCGCCCCGCGCCGGGGGCTCGCCGCCCTACACACCTTGTCGGCGCGGCCCGGCGCTCCCGCAGCGCGCCCCGCAGCGCCGGCGCGGGCGGGTGGGTGCCCACGGCATCCTCCACAAAGGAGGCAGAGTAGGGGCGCGCATAGCAACAGGGCCGGGCGCCGATTGGCCCCGCCGGGCGAGCGCCGGCCCCCTCGGCACGGCCCGGCACGGCCTCCGCGCCGCCCGCCCGGCCCAGGTGAGCGGGGCGGGGGCGCGGGCGGGCCCGCGGCGGCACGAACCGCCGGCGCCGGCACCGAGGCGACCCCGCCGGACCGGAACCGGCCACCGGGCCCGGCTGCGGCGGAACCGCCGGCACGCGGGGGAGGGCGGCGGTGCCGRGAGCGCCCTGCCCCGCACGCCGCCGTGCCGGGGCCTCTCGGAGGGGCTGTCAAGGGACGGCAGGGCCCGGCCGGCGGCGGGCGCCGCTCCCCCCGCGCCGGGCACGCTGGCACCGCGCTCCCCGCGCCGGCCGAACGCTCCGAGTCCCCACAGCTGCCGTGCGTCTGTGCGCTGGCACCGCGCATGGAATGTTCCCGCACAGCTCCGGTCTGAACACTCAGCCCGAGCTGCAGTCTATGAGGTGATGAATATTTACATCTGGAGTGGAAAAAGCCGCCAGCCCGTCCCTCCTGCCAGCCAGCACCAGCTAACTTCCCACTGCACTTTTTCCGCTGCTCAGCCCACTCGGGAGTGGCTCGGCTGCCTCATCCCTGGGACCCTCAGGGAGCACACCGTGGGGAGGGGGATCCCGGCACCAGCTCTCCTTGCACTACTGTAGTTCTTACTTCAGTATTTTTAATGGGCACTTCTGAGGACTAATTTATGAGGTCGTTTCAAGAGAGTAGTCTCAAAACAGCATGCACTATTCTAGGTGTAGTCTAAACAACATACTGTCTACATTAAACAATTTCATCCAGTTCTTACGTATTTACAAGTGTAAAGTCAGATGACATTCACCATATTACCATAATCAGTGTAAAAAAACCTATCTTACTCTTCAGTTTAACCACATCACAAAACAAGACTAAAACTCTTGTTCTGTAATTAGATACCATGAGACTATGAGAAGTCCAGATCAAACTAGACTACACGACCACATTCAAAATCCAGTACCACTCACTAACCCATTCAAGAGCATAGAAAACATGCCACTTCACAGCATGACTTTTCCCCACTCACATTTTATATACCAGTATCATTTAGCTGTGGTTGCGAGAAAACATAGTCTACACAAGATTTTTAAGTAGACATTTAATCCGAGGAAGGTCAGATACCTTTTAGTAGTTGGCCCATTTAAAGATTGCAGATACAGATAGTGCCTTGCAGAAAGTCAGATGCAAAACACACCATTTCATTAGTCACTGACATTCAAGCTTCCTGTATATTTTATCTGTTTGCTTTCCAAGTATTTTTCTTTCATGGAACATTTACTTCTACAAAAACACCGTCGTTTACACAGTCATCTGAAAAAGCAATTTCAAGTTTTCTTAATCAGGCAACTACCCTAGTCTTCGAGAAAAGTACTCAGCCGATTTTCTATGAAACAACTATTCAATATCTACAGGAGGAATGGGAGGGGTAAGAGGAATATTTATCACACTAGTAAACACAGTATGTTTAAAAGTTTTGCTAACAAGAGGCAGGAGCTACAACACCCGAGTGAATTCCCACCAGGGCCAGCAGAGACAGCATTCAAGAGCCACCAGCTGTTTTTACAGGCCAACTAACAATGTTTTAGTGAGCAGCTGCCTCTAGATGACAGGCATACCTACCCACCATACTCCTGAAGAGTCTCCCCACACTGGGCTACTGGAGTGCAACTGCAAAGATCGTTTTCACACCAGATATTCTTCAAATACAGTAAAAGCAGGACAGCATGTTGACACTCCAGCATTTAAGCTTACAGTCCTAAATCAGCCATAGGTACACAGAGCTGAGCTCTGTACTTGTTTGTGGATGGACACCCCAGAAATTAATCGATCCAGCCTAATAAAATGCTAAATTTAGAAACTGCAATATTAGAAATTCTACCAAGAAGAAACCCACCTTGAAACACACTACTCATTTATCAGTTGGATCTCTTATGCTTCCACAGATTCCAGAGGCACGAGATACTTAACATGACTGAACATAAGAGAATATGGTAGCACACAGAGGTATACATAGGACTTTATTCTAAGCTGCATACTTCACCATCAGAAAATACCTGCACTTCAAATACTACTACTATCTTTGCAGTTCTAATACTGTGCCATATGATAAGCAATAATCAAGATAAAAAGACTCTATTTTGGCCCACCTTGTGCCACAAACAGGATAAGACTTCTAAAAAATAAAAAAATATGAGGTCTTCATAGCAATGGATTTTTTCCCAACACAAACTTTGGGAGAATGCAGTCCTACACATTTCATAAAGCAGGAAATCAGAGCCAAGTGTGGTTCATCTCGATATCAAGTGAATTACACATCAATTCAGAGGCACTTGCCAATAGACATAATTGGCATCATCCCTACATTACAAAAAACACTTCAGCCTTTGAAGGGCCATGCCAAAGAACAGGATGTCTAGTAATGAGCCAGTTCAGAAAAACACTCTAGTTCAGATTCCAGCCCTGCCTTGTGCAGGAAAAGCAAGGTGTGTATGTGACCCCTAAGGAGCAAACCTAAGTGACTCCACAGCACCTTATGTTTACACAGTCTAGTTGTAGAGACTAGCTAAAAATAAAAATACACTTCTACTAACACATCCCTTCCTTCAAACAAACATTTTGGATTGAGTTATTAATTTGCAGAACACAAAACCACCAAGTGCTCTCATGTAGACAGCCTTATTCCCCTTTTCCCAGTACAGATGCTCAATTCCTCAGAACAAAGCTGAGGTCAGTTCTTGATGCTCGCAAGGCATGTTAAAAGAGATGGTTAGATATACCACTCACACTCAATTCATGTATAGTTTTCCTTTTACTGATTTAAACTCAAATTTCTTGAGTGAGCAAGACTACACATAGTCTACAGCACACCTAAAGAAGTTGAAAGCATCAGATGCTAACAGTGCCACAAGGATCAGATGCTAACAGTTCCACTCTGATTTTTAAATCAAACAGACAAAAAAAAAGATATAAATCAGTGCACATCATAAAACTCCTCAAAATTCCACACTAGAAACTTAAAGAAGAATGAATTCTGCCAGCTTACAAGAAGTGTTTTAAAACATTTATAAAAGGCCATTACATCTTCTCAACATGAAGACAGGATTAAAGAACATAAAATGCACATCAAGCACCATCACTTTTTCCTCTAGTGGATCCAAAATACTTTCTCATAGAAACCTGTTAATTCAGTGAGGCTCTAGTAGGAAACATCCAAAGGCAGTACAATAACAGCCAGTTATGACTGGCTCAAGTTTAACCTAACCATTTGATGCAAGGTGAGGCAGGTGTGTATTCCAGCAGTTTTACATTGATCTTTGCCTTCAAACATTTCTAGTATTATCAGCTAGTCCTCCCGTTTCATCTGTGTGAACCAGCTACTTGGTTTTACTCCTTCACTTTTTAACAGCAGACTCCTAAAAGGGGTCCTCCCCACCTTGCTTGCATTAGCATGGTGTGAGCAGTTACACTGTGAGTAATGCCGCTAGTACAGCTATGGTAGCAACCATTACCCAGCCCTGTCCTCCAATTCTAGTTCTCCAGATACTTTGTTTCTCATGGCTTCTCCATGGTGAACAAAAATCCTTTGGCAATTCAACTAGCAGGTTCTTCAGMAGGAAGAAGCTGTTTCCCCCTCAAATTAAAACAAAGCAAAGTCATACTTTTCACTAAAAGGCAACTGAAGTGGGAAAATTTGCACAGAAAATATGCTTGAAGCCTCATTTTAAAGGAAATTTACAGCAGAGACCAAAGGGTTTACCTTTGAGCAGCATGAGTGTTGATGTTAATCCCTTTGACCTAAGTGTGTGTTGCCAGTCCATGCTGATCTTGACAATTTTGTCTCTGTTCAGTTCCTATTGGTAGGAAACTCCTCCTCTTTTACTCCACACATCACTGTAATATTTACTAAAGTTCTCTTCTTGATGCATCTATTCTCTTCTCCCCTACTTGCAAATTCACCTACTTAATCAAAATTAAAAGCTCAAATAAAAAAAGAGCAAGTAAATAGAAGTCTTGAAGATTCAGGAGTTTTAAAGGTTCAGATCTAACATGCAAAGGAAATGCACCGGTACTTGTGACTCTACAGAAAACTGYACATTTAAAAAAGCATCAGCCTAATATACCAAAACTTTACTCTTTGCTAACACAGAAGTTATGCTTTCAGCAAGTTGCTATCACAGACATTTACTCGGATATTGCTCTCACACACCCTCTCTGCCCCTCCAAGTCTGCAAACAAAGCCTTCTACCAAACTTGCTGACCTGCCTGGAAGTGTGAGTTTGAGCCATGGTTTGTTTCACTTGTGTTGCTGGGCTGGTGCCCTGGCAGGGAATCAAGGAGAACAATACCTGGCAGGGGAGAAGCTCTGAAAAAAGAGCGTGCTGACCACAGCAGCTCTTCCTGCACTTCTCCTTCCCTTGTCTCGCAGAAGAAACCAGCTACCACCCTACCACCTCCCATCGTGGTGCTCACTGTACTGAGGAGATGGGATAACACTTGCCATCTTCAGTTCTACTAAAGTTCCCTCTCTCCTTCTGCCCTTCCCTCGCCCATTATACCAAACAACAAGATGATACTTGCACAGCACCCTGAGAAAGAAACTTAATTTGTTGCAGCACAGAGAAGCATGAAATATGTCCTAGAAATCCTGAAGGCTCATCAGTGGGCAAAAGGAATCCCTGCATACACAGCAAGCACCATTAAGAGGTTAAACTAGCAGAGTCACCTGCTCATAGACTCCCTAAAGTAGTTCACCATCCAAAATGGACTTACCAACCTGGTTCCCAGGAATCTTAACGGAAAAAAAAATCACTAACTTGTGTAATGTAAAGCAGATGACATGGCTCATGCACAACCAGAGAATCCTTATTTCAGATACATTCTCCTTTTTTATGCCTCAGGAGAAAATTCAACTTGTTTTTTTCCCTAGTAAAAGCCAACAGGTTTGGGAAATGCATTGATCATTGGCTAAGAGGGAAGTCTAAGTGCCCCATGGTTACTGGCTACTACATACCTGGACAGACAGAGATTGCATGCCTTCCCACATAAAGTGGTCAAATTAAAATAAATGTGTATGGGGGTAGAAGAACTCCCCTCACTGCTCTTGAAGAAACAAAGATGTTCATAAGATTTCTCAGTAAGAGTATTTTGTTTATCTTTATTCATTATAAGGGCTCTTACAATCAGCAGACATGAAAGTGTCATTAGTATTTCACATATGTAGAGTGCTTCCTTCCCTGTGTTCAGCTGCCTCACACACAGCTCTCCTCTCCAAATTATCCCCAAGAACATCCTCATACTATGCTACTACATCTTYGCATTTTGAGTCAACGTGATGTAGTAATACCATCCCAGATAGCAACTTGAAACAGCTTTGGTCCCAAAGCTAGCATTAAAAATCACTAGCCAAAAGAACTAGTCAGGCCCATTTAACATGGAAGGAAATGTATTAATACAAGTGAATTGGTTTTGACTTGGTTAGAATAACCCTGAACTGTTAAGAAAAGCTGGAGAGTCTCATGAATTCTCACTCAATTATACTGTTTACAAGTAGCGTTTATAAAATCTCTCTCTTCCAACCTTAGTACAATTCTGCACACAGAGCAAGAACAACTCACATGGCTTCAACCATGTGCTTGTAGCTACAGTCATGCCACCCTACATGGGACCAGCAGAAAAAGGAATACRTAATGAAAATTAAGTCTTCCAAAGTCCAGCTACCTACCCAGGTCCAAGAGGCACTCTTCTGTATTTGCATGCATTCTTAATTGCCTRCTTACATATGGAGTTTCAGTACTTGGTGGTACAAAGCTAACCACGCAACTGTACATGCCCTTCTAAAACAATTTTAATTTAAAAACCGGCTTCTGTCTAAACATAAACGACTCGCAAATACTGAACCTCCTTGAAAGACAATGACGAGACATTTTCTAAAGTCTAAAAAACAGTTTATCAAGTATCACATCAGAATAGAGACAGTAATTACAACTGCATTTTCAGTTAAACTGCAAGACCTTATGAACTAAAAGAATAGCTGGACTGTTACCCTAAACTCGTTGCTGAGAAGATAAAAGGCTATGGCTATTTCACCACCAGTAAACAGTTGCTATTAGCAGAAGTTTGTCAAAATAACAAAGAAACATTTTGTAAACAGTGAGGCAGACAGAGCAAGTTCTTTTAATAAATGTCATATATCTTGTTTGTTCTCGTCAGCTACTCTGTTTTCACAGAAGATTTCTAATTTTAATAAGCAGAATTTCATTTGGCAACAAACTCTTGTCTCTCATGAGAATCTGTATTTATAAATGTTAGCTTATTTTTGAAAACATTTAGAAGCTGGCAGACCTCAGATCCAATAATAGTTTCAACACTGCCCTTAACAACAAAGTCCAACCTAATATGCTTCAGCCCAGGGATCTGATCTGGCACACCAAAGTTTCTCGCTTCAGCAAGTAAAGAATATGGTCAGAAGGGTGAGTTTATATAATCCAAGCCTATGGGCTTGGCATATCCACAACGCTGAAAATACCCACCTAAATGCCACTCCAGCAGCATCTGTTTTAGCAACAAGAGCCCCTCTGAAGGCAGCCAGTACGGACACCACCAAGCAAAAAACAAGAAAATGGCAAAGCTGTTACCAGGATGGTTCTCTCTGAGAAACAGGCATGTGGTGAAGAACTCTCATTGCTGAACAATGATAAAAGCACACTTCCAACCCAAGAAATACTTCAACAGAAAGACTTGCCTTGTTGTCAATAGCTAGGTACAAGCAGAACAGGTAAGAAAACTGCAACATAAGCTGGCATTTCAAATTAAAATTTGAGATTTTGTAGCTAACTTTTTAAAAAAGTTAAGCACCAAGCTAGGAATTCTTCCAAGTGAAACTTTTTAGGTAGAATTTCAATAAAAAGAGTTTATATCGCCATTTCTTGGGTGCAAGCACAGAGCTGTATTGAAAGCATCTGGACTCCACCCTCAATTAAAAAAAGGCTTATGTTCCTGTTCACTCATACTCATAGGCTGCATCTACATATTATGTATTATCAGGACAAATCTGCTCTCCCCAAAGATTCGAGCTAGATAGCTTCACGCCTTATAAATGGAATCCGAGTGCAATATCCTGACCACCCGTCAGTTTGGTTGGGTTGGTGGGGTTTTTTATCCTAAACAGCTTTAGATTTTCTTTCTTTTAGAGAATGAGCTGGTTTGATTTGAAAGCAATCCAGGCAGGAGCAGCAGCCTCCCTGGCCACACGCCCCTTCCCGCACGTGCCCGCGGCGGAGCCTGCTCACCCGCACGGCYGCCTGGGGCAGGCACAGCGTCACCTCCAGCTCATTGCCACCCAACCTGCACTTACCTGTGCGGGGCAACCGAGCCCCAAGCATTGCCCAAATGCTTCTGGAGTGACAACTCCACTGAGCAGGAAGCAGCTCATTTTCAGTTTATTACTTTGTTTACTGGCTACATCATTCCACCACGGAAAAGTTTAAGTGCTTTGTGACATTTCACTAAGATACTACAAAATTAAAGTGTCTGTATCACAGTGCCATACAGGACACTAAAACAACACTCACCCTTTTACAAAGTAAGTATTTTCACTTCCTAATCTGCATACTCTGTAGCACAGCATCTTTGCTAAAAAGTTTTCCACAAAATCTTCCGGAGTTAATATAGGGCATATTTTATGCTTATATTTTATGTTTATAAAAACAAGGGCCTTGCCCAGATCTCCTAACAACCAACTCCACAACTGAACACACTGGTTCAGCTCACTTCCCTCCAGTCCCATGCCTCCTCATCCTTCCTCCTAAGAATCTGAAGAAAAGCATTCCATCAACTGTTCATCTTCAATATTCCCTCATCTAGCTTTCCCCACAGATACGTCCAGAAATCCTTCAGCTGTCCTTCCAACAGGAGGTAGTAAACAGACTTTTGTTGAACCGAGAGTCAGCTCTTTCCATACCAAACCACCAAGTAATGTGGAAGAAGTCCCTTAACCCAGTTACTACAAACAGACCCAGAGGCACATATCCGAGTTTGACTTGCAAAGAAGGAAGGAGAAGAGCAACCTTCAGACTGATTGTTCCCCTCTTGTAGACAGAAAGTCATTTCTGTAAATTAGGATAATCTCAAGGAGGGAATTAATCCTTCAGAAAGTAAAAGAGGACTGCTTTTTGTTTAATTTATAAGTGAAAACAAAATAGTCTCTACACAGAGAACACACATAGAGGAATAAACAAAGCAAGGCAATAAAAAAGTAAGAAAAGACTAAAATAAGGTGATAAAAAACAGTCAGCATGCATTTAGAGACAAAAAAGCCTGTCTTTCCTCCTTTAACTGATCATTCATGCAATGGGGGGGAAGAGGAAGGAGCAATAAYTCTGAGCTATTTAGACTATAGTAAGACTTTTGATGTCTTGTAACATTTCCACAGTAAAATATGACTATACTGTAGATTCATCTAAACCACARGATTTTTTCCAGTTGTTCACCAAGTGTACTCTGAGAGTACATAACAAGCCTTCTGAGCTTGGCAGCAAGCTATCACCCTGACATTATGCAATGTTTTCATTAACGCTGATGGTGAAACAGTGTGTTTATAGAGTTTATGAACAAAGCCGAGCTGGAAGACTTTGCAAGCACTCTGCTACGAAGTCTAGTTCTGTCTTCTAAACTCAATAAACCGGCGAAGCGATCAGAAGTCATTAGAACGAAGTTCAATAGAAGCAAGAGCAAAGCTCTGTACTTGAGAGAGGAAACAGCAGTCCAAACATGCAGCATGAAGCAGCTGACTAGGCAGCTGTACTGCAGAAACCAAATCGTGATGATATCATGGATTAAAGCCAGGTAACCTGATATGTCATTACTGCAGAAAGAAAAAAAAACAAACAAACCAACCACCCCAAACTCGAACGTCACTCCAAAAACATTGTATATAAGAAAGGGAGATAAATCATTCTTGTCACTGGCACCATTGAAACCTCAGCTGAAGAAACATGACTGCTGTATTTTAAGATGCTTCAACGCTTCACTTTAAGAACGGCAGCACAGGAGAGGTAAAGCCAAGCAGCAGCCATCAGTATTTCAGTTACCGCATTCCCGACACCCAGCATAGAGGTAGTTATGGGAATGTGCTTCGAGCAACCACCATCCTTTCACACTCACAGCCCACCTGATGGGTGATGCTCATGASATACATCCTGGGAATGCCCTGTGACTTTGCATGGCAAAGGAATAAGTCCACATTTTTACCCGCCCTTTCAAACCTCTCTTCCTGCTCTCCCTCACCTGCAAAACTGCTCCACAGGTTTGCTATGCAGAACTCCATATTCCATCTCCTTCATACTGCTCTCACATATTACATGTTCCCATCTGCAATTTTCCAACTTTCCTTCCTCTAGATGGAGGTAAGTACCTTAGGGCAAAATTCCCATGTTTTTTTTATTTCTGTTCATCCCGCTCACCTCCATAAACTCAAACATTCTATAACACTTCCCACTGATAAAAATAGTTGCGCATTTAGATCTCCTTTCTTCTCCTGCATCACCCATCTTTGCTGGGGATAACAAGAATCTTATGGGTAGTACAACAAAGGCTAAACCATACCTCTCCCAATGTGCCTGGGCATTACAATCTTTAGTGTAGGGCTGAGCTTAATTCTAACAACAAGAACTTCATCCCTCTGCTCCAAATTGATTCTGATATAATTATTTGTAAGAACGACAAAAAAACCAACACATTGCAAGCCTTTTTAAGTCTCCTTCTATATGCTTTACTTGGATTGTGAATTTACAGGCTTCTCAGGATTTTGAGGCTCTGTGGAGAAGTGAAGACTGTGGCAAGCTGAGTGGTCTGCTTCTCCTCTGCCCTTTGCTATTAATTTGCGACGATTGGAAGCAGGTGACTGCACACTTGACTGCTTGTGTCCTGTGGTACAGCTGCTATGCAGAAAGCAGCACATGTAAACATTTGCATGATTCGTGCCTCCTAAGAGCCTCTGTGGGCTGCATGTGGCATTTAGGCAGCACTTTCACAACCCCCTTTGTGTATGGTATTGCTCTATTACATTAGCACACAGTTAAGCTAGAGGGATCCACTAAAATGGCTGGAGACATTCTCCCATGTTTGGCAAGATCCATGATTTGTTTCAAGACTTTTGTTAATTATCTTAAAAGAATTTCAAGACATAACTTCTGAAGGATTTTACCCAGTTTGTGGTAAACATTTTACAGTGGATAAGAATCTCAACTTATTAACTCCCAGCTTAGAGAAAAAAAAAAAAACCAAAACAAACCACAAAAAATAGCCCAGCAAGCTAATAACTTGCTTTCTGTACAAATTTGGTTCCCTCTACACAAGACTGGTTAAAAAAAAGGCATCTGATCACTTATCATACAGCAACTGATAATGCTTCCAATGCTCTAACTTCTTCTGCCTAGAAATTAAAGGAAGGAATAGACAAAGGTCCTGTAGATGTTTTGAACCGCTAGAGCAGAGCATTTTAAAGCTGCAAATATTGACTTGGGTTTTACCTGGCTATTTTGAAATTTAATTTCACCCTGACAGTAAATAGTTTTCAAACTTCAGGGTCTAGTATTAAAATCTAAAGAGAATCTAAAAACAACCAGTCTTGCTGCAATTGATTGTGTGAAGGTTGAAGCAGTTAAGAAACAATGAGGAAAGCAACGAGAAAAGCCCATTTCAAATCCCTAGTACTTAAACCCCATTAATTTATGATCATTTCTGTATTGTCTGTGCTATCATCACACCATAGAATCCTTGCAGCATATACAGACAAGAAATCCACCTAAGAGTGGTCATTTATGCAGTGTTGCTATTAGCAAACATGTAATTAACAAACCTAATTAAAATGTGTATGTGTTAGTATTTAATATGCGAATATCTGAGCTATATTAAAGTATTTCTCAAAACACTGAAGTGGTTCTAACAGAAATAGAATGTGTTTTTAATCTGAAAGCAGCTAGGTGAACAATAGAATTATCAAAATTTTAACATTATTGTTTTTAATTAACATTCAGAATACTACGATGAGCACTCATAAGATTTGTTTAGAAAAATAGTTTTGCTTGAACTAACACGAATCAATAATCGCTGTTCTTGTGTATCAAAATAGAAGTCATGACATATTTCCAACTCTAGGGGCATCAGCAGCTGTTGCTATACGGCAAAAGAGCTCAAGTGTTATAAACATATACGTAGACTGCCGTCTTGATTTTTCCGTAAAACCAGATGTCAGTAATCCGATAAGATGTAACCAAATAATCGTGAAAAATTTATATTTCATCATGCTTGTTATGATACATCTCCAATTATAACCGGGGGAAAAGCACTGTCAGTTTATAAAACAACACAGATGTAAGTTACGGTTATTTTCAGGGTGGTTTTCAGCTATATTTGGACATTTCTGTACATCTGCTGGCTTTGTCTGTCGATGCCCGCTTTGCCTTTGACCGACTCTGGCCTCACCACTGCGGGTCTGTGCTAACGAGCGGCTGTGTCTGACACACGAACTGCAGCATTCCCACAGCAAAAGCACCTCACTACGGCGTTTGTCTCCTTCCATCCACCAAGACAATGGAAAGCCGAAGGGCAGGCAGGACACGGGGCTGTAACCCCCTTCGCGGGGCACCTTCCGCATCCCACTCCCACTGGCATTTCCCGAGTTGAGCCCGAGTACCTGGATTCTTTCCCAGCCCCCAAAATGACAGGGGAGGGGATAAGGAAATAGAGCGATAACATCGAAACAAAACACCGGGCTACTTCTCATCCTAGAGACAAAACAAACAAAAAGAAATATACTGATAAGCCGTTTACCTCGTTCCGGCTTCATCTTCCCTGCTCCCCCAGCGAGGTCTGCCAGGGCCGAGGTGCCGCGCGGCTCTCCCCGCGGAGCCGGGCTGCGGCTGCCCCAGCCAGCGGTGTCACTCGCGCTCCGGGAGCGGGCACGGCCGGCGGGGGGCGGCCCCGGCGCTACGGCAGCTGGGCCCGCGGGCGGGCAGGCGGCGGCCGGGGGAGGCTGCGCGCCGGCGGCCTCTGCCCGCGCCCGGCCAGGGTGTCCTTCTGTGACACGGCGCCGCGCGGGGCTATTTATAACCTGCCGGGGAAAAAATCCCACAACAACAGACCTCGGCTCACCCCCGGCCGCGCCGGCTCTGAGTCACCGCGGCCCCGGGCGACGGCAGCCCCTGCCGGAGTCCCCTCCCTCCCGCCTGCCCCGAGGAAGGCAGCGAGCGGCCCCCCGCCCGCCCCGTCGGGGCCGCGACCCCCGCCCCGTCACGGGCCGGCGGCTGGCGGCGGGGGGCAGCGCCGCACCTTCATCCCTGGCCCCGCCGCTGCCGCCCGGGCTGCCGGGCCGTGCCCCCGCGCTGCGCCCCGGTCAGACAGCCCGCCCCGCCCGCCGAGCGCGGCTCTCCATGGCTCTGCCTCCGGCCCTGCCTCCTCCTCCTCCTCCTCCTCGCCGCTGACTAACTCCCCTCCTCTCCGCCGGGCACTCCCCGCCTCCCGCCGAGCGGGGCACACACATCACAGCCCGGCGGCGGGCAGAGCGCTGCAGAGCAGGGCAGAGCAGGGCAGCTCGGCCGGGGACACCCGCCACGCTCGGCCGCCAACGGGGGAGAACGCGGCCGCCGCCACCGCGGGCCCCGCCGCTCGCCCGCCCCGCGCCGCGCTCATCCCACCCCCGGGCGGGCCCGCCCGCCCCACGTGCCGCACGGCGGCCAATGCCCCGCGCCCGCGTCCTGCGCGCCGAGCCGCCCGGTTGTCACGGCAACAGAGCGCGGCCCCGGCACGGTCCGGTCCGGTCCCGCCCGGCAGCGCGGTGGCCGCTGCCCGGGGACACCCCGTCCCTTGCGCTGCAAACGGCGCCGCTGGGTTTATGGGTTCGCCCAAAGGGCATCCTCCTTTCCCACCGAACGCTCCCCCGCGAGTGTTTTGGCAGTTCGGCTCCCGCCCCGGGGAGGGGAGCGGCTCCGCTCTCACTCACTCACCCGACTCCGACGGGGGCTGGCGCGGCCGCTCACCCGCGCCCTTCCCGCACTGCCCTCAGCCGCCGGCCGGCGTTCCCTCTCCGCCCCGCACACGTGTCCTGCCCCGCTGGCCCTCCGTGTGCCCGCGGGAGCCCGCGCCCATGACCGCCGGGGCTTAAATGCACGTGTGTATGGGCGGCCGCAGAGCGGCGGGTCCAGGTGTGAAGTGCCCGACGGGCGGGACGCTGACCCCCGCCCGCTCGCACCCGCTCACACCGGGCTGCKGGGCGGCGAGAAGCGCTCAGTGCGTCCCTGCCCCGGGGCAGCGCTGCCCCGCTCCGCCCTGCCCGGCAGCGCCGTGCTCGGCCCTCGCTTCACGCTGATAACTACATTGTGCGGAGGAACAATGGAGTCAGCTGGGCTGCGGTTACACAACAGCCTTAATCCAGCAGAAATTCAGGTTTCCCTGAAAGGGACGGGCCGGCGCCATCCCTCACGYCAGGCCTGCGCGGCTGCCTGGCAAAGCAGGTCGGGACTGGGGCTGCCGAGTGCGGGGCTCCTCCTCCCGCCGTGCCCCGAGCCCCCCATCGCCGCAGACGCACTGCTGGTGCACCACGGAAAACGGGGCAGCAATCTGCCCTGGTGACAGGGATCCCTCTTTCACCGGGGGCACAGAACTAGGCCGGCTAAAGCGGCCTCTAAACAGCAGAGGGAACTGCCCGAAAAGGGGAAGTTGTACTGCAAAAGACCTGGAGTGTCAATATACAGCTCACCTGGAGACTGCGCCTCGGCCGGGGCAAGCCGCACGGCCAGCTCTGTTCCCCGGATTTGGAACCGGCCAGAAAGACAGATGAGACGATAGAGGCTTCTTTAACGTGGTCTCATAGCTGGGATGTACACAGACACCACTGCATCTCCAGTCCTTACACAGGCAATTTCCTCCACTGTGATTGTTTACAAACGTCCCTATCTTATAGCCTGAGCCCTACGGGAGGCACTCTCCCTGCAACAAAGTGATTTATACATACACAAGTCTTCTGACCCCTGTACACGGGCTAGCCGATTCCCCATCCTTTCTGGTGTGCCAAGATCCCTGCAGATGTGTGTACATCTGGGTTCTGCGTAGCCAATCTCTTCTCACAGCCCGCTGAGCAGCCACTGAAGGTACTGCAAAGACTGCAAAATTCCAGAACAACTCAGTTCTGTGCCGTTTGGCTCGTATGAACTGCACCTATTTCCCTCTCTCGTTTATCGGATGGATAGCATTACACTGGGAGGGTGCTTCACAGAATAAGCCGTGCAGTAAACACCTCTCAATTCAGTCATAGGCAAGTAGGAGGGCTATCACACGCAGTGCTTTGATTTTACATTCGTAAGTACATGAGTGTCACTTCTGTTGCTGTGTGACTGCTGTAGACGTGTTTGGTAATTACAGATCTCAGAGCTCTCTGCCGGATGCAATGTAATTGCAWATGTGGCAATCCAGAATTATAAAAGGAAGAATTTGACTGAGCAATAAATACTGTGGGTGCATGTATATGAACTTCAGCGTGACTACAGTGGGCATGATTCAGCCACCTGCCAGATCCTCCTAGTCATCCTAATGAAAAGTCACATCCTTTAGGACACTAATTGTTGCTGTAGGACACTGCAAATTAGTTTGTACCTTGTTCTAATATTGGTTTTACAGCCAAAACCAAATCTGCCTTTCTACTATTTAATTACAATTGTAGCTATTTAGCCATTAAGGTTCACATAGTATGTTTCAATAGTTTTAAAAGTTTTTTAAAGTTTTAATCTCACTTTGGCACTTTTTAAAAAACAGTTCATCAGACACAAATAGGCCCAACTTTCAAGAAAATCCTCTCTCAAAATACTTTTTCCTTAGTGTTTTCTTAATTAATGAGCCAACTAGCTTCCCATTACCTCATAGYTCTTAGGAGTTCAAGCCAGTGGGAAATTGGGTGCCAGCCTTGAAACCACTTACCATTAAAAAAGTTTTAGGGTGTATGACAAGAGAAAGCCACATCTGGCTTGCAGTCCTACTCTACGTGACCATGTAGGAGACTTCAGATTCAGCTTCCCCTCTTGAGTCAGTGCATTCCTGGACCCTGAGAGCCACGGATTTGTCTGAGATACATGCTTCATGTCCTGCTTCCCTTCAGATGAGGAAGGACTGTATCCATTTTGACCACATAGACACATAACTGATCCAAAAAAAAGCAAAACATAGAATTTAAATTGATCAGAGAGATCTAATTATACAATATTTCATGTATAATAATAAAAACAAAATGAACATCCCAAACAAATTTGTGGACTTAGTTTGGGTAAAAATGTCCTCATAATTTTCCTCCCAGTCACAAAAAAAATGACRAGCACTGCATGAATACACAGAGAAAATATGGGATAAGGGGCTTCAACCACGGGAATTCACTTACACATATTTGGAAATCTTACGAGAGCAATGACAGTACTGAAATGCATTTCTGACCTCAGAAGCTTAACATCAACTTAAAACATCTGAAAAGCACATGGCTGCATTACACATCACACAAAAGCAGGATTAGCTTAGAAACACAAACAGAACTTTAACTGCCCTCCCACTGCCAAGTCTAGACCAACACATATTTCTGGGAGCACAAGCAGGGACAAAACCAGGTTTCTTATCAATTTGTGTCTCATGGTTGATTAACCTCAGTGTCTAGACAGGTGAGAGCTTAGGCTGCAGCATCTGTGTGGACAAAGTGGCTCTTGCACATGCAGTGAATGAGTTTTGGTGGCAGACTCTTTTTGGTGGAAACCTTAACAGGGCTGGCCACCCCATCTCCTCTTCCTGAAACGTGCCAGACCTTTATTTCTCTTGTGAACAGTAACCATGTGCGAAACTTGTCTGAGACTGGCCATTGAATCTAAAAAAGTCCTCACTTGGGGCAGCATGACACAGTGGTGTCACATAAGCCCTGTTCATATAGAAATTAAGTTTAAAAAAAAAACCCAGAAGACAAACTCATAGCTGTGTTTTCTTCAGCACTTTAGATTTCTGGCACAGTCCCTGCAACCTGAAACAGAGTGTATTTTAGGTTCCACTGCATGTGTCTTTTCAGCTTTAGCTGTCAAAGAAGTGATGTCTGATGCAGCAGACCAAGATTCCTGTGATTGCTGGAGAMAATTACTGCCTGCTAAGTGATGTAGCACAACTGCTTTTGACATGGCTGCCACCTCTGTGGTATAATGCCACCACACTTGGGAGAATATTATTGCAAAAGGATGAAGATAATCAGAAATAGACTGGAAGGTACAGTATGCAATGGAACAAATTTGAAGTGTGCTAAAAAAAACCTATGAGGAATCAACTATCATTTAATTGTCACCAAGAGTAACCACTTTGGAAAGAAATGAGTTATGTACTTATGGGAATTTATTAGTCCGAAAGAACTAATAAATTCCTACAAGCTGTTACTGAAACTGAGAGAGTTATAAGCCCAATGTAATTAAAATATCAGTAGGTTCTAAAAAGTTTAGTTTTAGGGATTACAGCCATTTTGAATTWGGTTTGGTTTTTAATTCAGCAATATATACAGATAAGTGGATCAAGTTGAATGGAAGACAGTTTGTCAGAATTCTTTCTCAAGATACCTATAACCCCAATAGCAAGGATAGCTTGAGAGAATTGTCTTCTGTTTGTCTGCCTACCTTTGTGTTACACTGTTGGCTTCAGCCTCCAGCACTTGTATATTTTAGTCCCACGATTTAACATCTTGATTTAAGTGTTTGAATAGCATCAACCCAATAAGACTTAAAAACACATTAGAAACATCCGAACCACATTTCCCATCCTTCCAATTTCCAGGTAACCTGGCCCAGTATGTCATGCAGAGATACACAAGTGGCATTAAGGCAGTGCTTTCAGAGCTTCTCAGCTTGCTGTGTTCACTCTGCTCTCRGAGGCAGGAAAGCCTTGTCAGTGGGTGCTGCAGGGGAGGTTTTGTTCTGTGTTCATCTCCAGCCCATGCAGAAGTTCCTCCACAAAGCTTCTCACCAGCATCCTTTTGAACAGCCCTTAGGCCTCTGTTACATTTGTTGCTTACCTCAGGATCAAAGAGAGGAAAGTGCATTTTTCCAATCTTTTTGTTTTGAGTCCCCAAACACAGACTCCTACCAGAATTTCTGTCAAGGTGGGATATACTCATGCTCTTAGTACTACATGATGAGAGCTCTGTGCACTGGGTACGTGCTGATACTGTTATACGTTGGGATAGGAAATTAAACCTTCAACCCAGGATGTCCGTGCCAATAACAATATCCAGGGATTTGAATAAAACAGCCTGATTTTCAAAGGAAAACTCACCTCCAGCTCCAATTGACTTCAGCAGAATGTGTCACTCTGCAGTGTTTTCAAAAAACAGTCCACCTCTACTCAGGTTCCTAATTATGGAATTGGGCACCTAATTTTAGATACTTTTTTTTGAAACCTTTGGCCTGTGGGCTTGATTCTCATCTTGTTACATCAGCTCTCCCTGGTGCAAATGCATCAATTAAGTCAATGGAGTTACTTCTACAGGAAGCCTGTCCCATGTCTGGAAAATCAGGATCTGTGACAGAGTAGGAACAGCAACATTTTAGTTTTCTTTCTTAGAAATACACAAATTGTGGTCATAGTGCTAAATATTTTGAAGAGAGCAAACCAACATAGAAAGTGTAAACCAACAGGTGCTCTACTGTTAGACCCTGTTGTTTTCTAAGAGGGATTTTTCTTTCCATGCAGTTCCTACCAAAAGTCTCCATTGCTTAATTTCACTACTAATTGTCCCTTTCAAAGTAAAAACATATAACTATTATCATGTTCTTACCTGCTAAATTCACTTTTTGCAATTAGTAAAATGGCAACTTGGGTTTTTTTGGTTTYGTCTGTGTTTTCTCTCAAATTCCTTTTTTTACCAGGTAGTACTTTCTCACTAGAGACACAGCCAACACTAAATTGAGAAGGAACTAGGAGAACAATAGAGAAGTAATTGCACTCCTCTCAAAAGGAAAGCTTATTCTCCTCACCAGAAATGATTTCCTGGACTCAACACTTTGCTGCTAAACTTTGTTTACATACAGAAGATTCCTTTAGTTGGAAGCAACCCGGTCCACGTCCTGCGTTGCTCCTCAAGTTTCCCATGTCACATGGGATGCCCTGTGCCTTCTTTACTCTTCTGGCAGCAGCAACAGGAGCTTAGCACCTCTCAGGATGGAATCTCTTCTGCTGCTGCTCTTCCAGAGCCTGAGGTCTAGCACTCAGACCTTCTTGCCAACAGAAACTGAGCCCTTCCTGCATGTCTGTAATTCACCTTGGGAAAAGTAACTTGCATAATCTCTTCTCGATTTGGAGCAACTCCTAAACTGATATGTCATAAACTTTGCTTGCTTCTTTAGTAGCTGATCTCTGATGTGTAATTAGATAACAGCTCCAAAAGAGAATAATGAAGTCTCTGAAGTGGTGACTGGTGGCAATGGAAATATAGAAATATCATGACAAAAACAAAGAAAGGTTCTGCTTTACAAAAATACTAACGACCTATTCTTTTAAAATGTCAATCTAAGCAGASACCTACTCAGTAAGATCATTAAGTTTAATTGCACCAGCACTTGACTAATCAGGCGATAATGCACTGAAAAGTAAATGATCGACTTGTGAATAGTTCATCAATCTCTGAAAGAGGGGAAARTTATTCTCTTTTACATAGAAGATCTTTTCTGTGGCTGTAATATTCATTCTAGACTGAAAGTAGGTTTTTGGGACTTTTTTCAATGTTTTTTCAGGGGGATTGTGTAAGTTCACTGGTGAATGCTAACGTTACACAATATTTACCCAGGACTAAGCTTGATGGAAACRTTAATCAGAAAATATACAGGTTTCCATATTAAAGTTGAAGTTTTTGTAGCAACAGCAGGCGCTGACGTTCCCTGACCAGAAGCTGGAGGTGTAGGTTTGCCAAGAGAAACAGCAAGATGTTGCCAGCAGAAGGAATTTTGGGGGAAATAGAAGCACAAGAGCTGTTTCCAGTCTAGGTCATCTCTCTCCCCTCATCACTCAGTTTACTTTTGAGCGGGTACATCGAGAATCTGTACCCCCATTACTCAATGCAGTGATCCATCAGGAATCCAAGCACCCCATTTGCATTATTTTCATTATTTTCAGTGGAAAGTGAGTGCATAACACTTGGAAGGAGGTGATTGGCATTTTGCAATGCTGTTTTCCTATTGCTAATGACTTGATCTATCTTGCAATAATTTCCAACACAGTTGTGTGCAAGTGATTGCACCAAATTAATTGCTGGTGTAACTCCATCTGGTAGGAGTTCACAAAGTTCAACTTCTGATGCCTCTGCCAGCCCTGTTTACTTTCCCTCTCCTGCTGCAGCAGCTGGATCATGGTTTCGCTCTGCACCAGTTTGGTGGCACATCCCAGCCAGCTTCTCCCTCTCGGGCAGCTCCCTCATTTACAGCAGGACTCACGTTCCCAGCCTTTGCCCTCGCGTGCCTCCCCTGCTGCCGGAGCTTGTACCACAACCACTGCTTACCAAGTTTCTCTGCGTGGCTCTCTGCAGAGTTGCCATCCTGTTCAGCCTGTCAGGGAGGCCTTCGGACTTGCCATTTCCAGGCAGTGCTCATCCCCTGTCACATTAGTACGTGTCTTGTAGGGGAGGCCAGCAGTGAGGCAGAGGCAGCATCCCTCCACGGGGCCAGCTTGTCGTACATCTCGCCCTGCAGCAAAGCTGTTGCACCAGGGACAAAACTGACACAGTGAGCACGTGCACAACATGTTAAAAAATTGCTACAGCTACACTGCTGAGTGTATTGAAATTACACACAACTTTCCGTGGGCACTGTAAAAGGAAAGGATAATTAATTTATGCAGAGAAGCAATTACCTCGCTGGAACAACAAGTCCAACCTATAGTTCCACCCAACCTAAATTAAGGCCACAACTCCTACTAGACTTATGAGAGTAGGGCAGGAAAGTAGCACGTTGTTAAATACAAGGCAGTATTTAATGTAACCCCATGCCAGGTTTACAAGAGAAGTCATGTATCATGTACTAAAGCAGTCAGTGAGTTGGGGCTTATTAGGTAAATGTCTGAGCTATGGAAAATTGCCATGGCCTTGTTCTAAACATTTTAATCCCATGGTTATTAGCCATAGTCCATCTAATATATTCATGGCCATTTAGTGGCATATACTACACGTTAATAGTAAAGACTGAAAGGATATTCCACTGAACAGAGTGGGTTGCATGTAGCCATCAGGACTAATTTCTTTCAATACAGAAATGTGAAATTTACCAAGATTCAGGTTTAACTGGCTCCAAAATTTTGTGGGTTTATTTTTTCTTCTATTTTTAGATAAAAAGTATTCGTTAAAACACTGCTCATTAGCTGCTGTCCTGTAATTGTATGACTATAGTGAAGAATGCTGTGGCTCACCTCACTTGTTGGCAGGTCAGTTAAATCAGTCCTGGGCCCAGCTTCACTCTCTTTGTACGTCACATTCCCTTCATACACACAAAGCCTGTGTCTCTCACCCCAAGCATAGTGTTGGTAAGCTTTACTGTACCTAAAGCAAAACAATTACTCTTTTCAGGAGTTTGACTTCCTCTGAAAGTGAGAGCATAATAGCAACTATAGCAAAAAATGAGCATTAAGGCTGAATACTGAAAGGCCTGATTGTGCTTCACTGAGTAAAAAAAAATTAAAATAATATATATCTCTCTCTCTCCATGCCTGCCAGATGTCATCAATGGTGAAATCCTTGGCCCACACACAAAGGTCAACTCTCCTTCGTACAGAAGCAGCTAGGATTTCAACTCAAGCTATGTTGGGTAGAACTTTMCTACTTTCACACCAGAGCACTTATAATTTTAATCTTTACAGTTGATTTACTCTCATGTTGCATAACATTTGAAGAGAAAGGGAAGCTTTCCTTCATTCAAGGATCTCAAACAAAGGCAATAAAGTGTAGTATGTATACTAAAAAAATAAACAGAATTGCAGGAAGTTATTAAATTGCTCACCTTTGGATGTCAATTAAACTTGAAAACTAGAGAGATCAGTGTACATATTTATAGCAAAGTCAATCTTTCCTTAATTAGGCTAGGTATTTTTTTCAAACCAGCAATACAGTTAGAATACTGTACCTGTATAAGCTGTGTGTTTATACTGCTTTTGGCTTCTTCTGAATTTCTTGGTTGATTCATTTCCCCTTTAAGTTGTTTAACTGAGTTTCTTTCTTTACACAAAACATAAGCAGCTTCACTGCCTGGAAAACACAGAGCCCAATTGTTCTTCTTACACCAGTGCAAATCAGCGGTGATGCCACCAGTCTATAGAATTACATCAATGTAAAGCTGAYGTCAGAGAGATAGTAATCAAAGCCCTTGTTTCAGAGTTAATTTAATTGTTTTTGCTTAAAAAAAAGAAGAGTACAGAACACATTTGTTCTCCTCCTCAACTGAAATGTCAAAGAAGCACTGCAGTTTTGGCATCTGATCTGTGTGGGATTTGCACACACGGATTCTGTTTCAAAAGCAGGGCCCTACTCACAACCCATCGTGCTAAGGGTCCATTTCCTTGATCCGATTTTAAGGAAAGGGAGGGGTTTGCCCCTGTTCATTCGTTGTCATTGAGATTGCTTTTTCCACTGTCCAGAGCCGGTACCAAACTGCCACCAGCTATCAGCAGTACAGCTCCAGCAAGGAATGTGTGATGCATGTAAAGCCATGTCTCAGCTTTTTTCACAAAGTCACTCTGCACATTTAATGCTTCAGCTTTTTCCTTGGCAAATGAAAGAAACATCCTAAGACTTGCAATCTTTTCCCTCCTTTAAATACATGGATATATTGCTTGTGAAAGAGACCAAGTGGGGATTCTGGGAGGAGCTCCTGGGCTCTGGTTTGCCTTAGGAGGCTGCTAGAGACCTCAGCATCTTTAGGGCTGCTCTTACTTACGACAGGTACCTTTCAGCCATAAATCATGTGAAGTTGCTTTTCTCTGCATCCTCTATGGCTCTGGTTGCTGTAGCAATGAATCTTCATCACTGTTTTGCTATCAGCCTTCTGGACTCACCTCCCTTATGTTCAAAAATCTGGAAGCCAGGTCCTCATCGCAATGGAAACTTGCCCAGGTGGCAGCTGTCCTTGCCAAAGCACATCCAGCCATGCATGGCAGGGGTGAGCAGCAGCTCAGGCACAGAAGGTGCTGCCAGGGCACCTGTGAGCTGCCACCAGCACAATCCCCACTGTGCCACACACCCTCCGCCTGCCTCCTGGCCTTGCCGGATCCGAGCGCTGACCRGGAGCGCTGGGTTCAGCCTGTGCTGTGGGACTTCCCCTGCTGATAACAGCTTCTCCAGCTGCACAATGGGCACTCGAAGGCTTTACCTGGCAGCAGTTCCAGGGGCTTGTATAACACTGTCTCGACAATGCTTGCAGGGCATTAGCAGGGATTAAGCCTGCCTTTATTACACAAGTCACAGCCACGGGATCTAATTGACATACCCTGTCCCTCCATCAGCTTTCACTTGAAATTCTGATGGAGTGATTTAGAAAAGACATCCAAATTGAGGTGCTGGCCTTTTTTGCATCACTACTCAAACACCAAAAGTACTTGGGGAGCTGTTCACTTCTATACATACATGTTATCTAGCAAAGCAATAGCTTCAGATTTATTTATAAAATAAAGCACTTGAGCTGCCACAGCATAAGAAGAAGCTACAACATATGTTGAAGAGAAAACCCAGAGATTTCTTCACACTTTTCCAGGGTAAGGAAAGATATATTTTCAGTAGTATAGCTACAACAAGAAAAATGGGCAAACCAGAGGTGAGAAAACCAAGGGGAAAACACACTAAGTTACAGATGAGAAGAAGCTGCTGAATCTAGACACAAGAGCAAGACTGACCAGCTCTGATCAGACAGTGGTGATCCTCACTGGCCCTCCAAATTCTGTTCTTACTCACAGTTGCTAGAAATTGCCAGTGCTGCACTGCCAGCGCTGACCTCAGAACTGTGGAGCTGGAGAATCTCAGGTAGGCAGGTGTGCATTTCTTCTGTCTTTCGGTGGAAGCTAAACAGCGTTTCATCCTTCTGGAGTATTTGTGTGAAACTCCCAGGCCATGTACCATGCTGGGCCTCACACAGCCTGTCTTTGCTGAACTAGAGGAAACCRTGACTGAACATGGGCCTGGCACATGCAGAAGCTGCAGCTCTAGAAGGGTCCTGGAGGATGTGCACACGTACAAACGTAGTTTGGGTGTAAACTTCCTCTCCTTTTGTCTCCAACCCAGCAGCCAGAGCAGGTGGTGGGCACTCCTATCCCAACTGTCCCCCTCCCCTCTGTCCCAGGACAGTCCAAGGGGTGACACACAGTGTGTCAGCACATTAAGGTTTCATGCCAGAGGACTTCAAGGAGGCTGAGTTCCCAGAGGAGGTCACTGCCAGGTGTGGAACACTAGCTGCTTTATGCACAGGGGTGAGAAAGGCAGTATTTACCTACTGAAATAGCTGGAGTTTAATTATTTATTTTTCATGGCACATAGAGTCTCTGTTGAGTAATCAGATTCCATTGTGTACCACTTGCAGCAGGCATAGAACAGGAAATATTATTTCCATAAAGAGATTATATCCTGGAAAGGCAGGACACAAACACGTACACAAACTGGGAAAGGAGTTGCCAATGGTCATATTTAAAAAAAATTAAAGAAAAAAAAAATCACTTATACATTACTTGCTATTATTACTTTGTCACGTACTCTATAAATTTGTTAAAACATGTTTTAATTGTAATAATTTTATGAATTAAATACGTAGTAAACATAAAAAATGCCAAAAGAGTAGCTATGATTCTTGATGTTTACTGTGTTGTAGTTTCAGTATCATTTGTCATTGAAAGAAGACAAAAATAGGAAAAAATCTTGTTTGGTCAGAATATAATGTTCAGAAATGCAAGCAGGAAATGAAGATTCACAGCAACTACCTGTGAAGAGCTTCATATATTCAGTTATTTGCATTTTTTCTGGGAAGACAGTTTGAAGTAACAGTTTTTCCCTCACTTTGGTGTCTGTTTTTGCAGACATTACAGTGTTTCAACGCATGAAAAGACAGAGGTTAAAAATATCTAAAATACTTGTGTTAGCTGTACTGATATCAGTGAACCTTAAGAAAAATATGTGTTGCTTGCAATACTCTGTCCTCAACAGCACTTTCAACATGTTTAAATGCAGAAGCACAATTAGAGGGTTTAAAAAAAACCTCCACCCTGCCCTAACCTCTCCCATGCTGGCTTCACTTGATGGCCTCTCCTTGGCAGCAGTTCCCTGCCTTCACTTAACTCCAACTGCCTCTGAGGTCAGATCCAGATTCTTCTCAGTCTAATGAAGAAAATTTGAAATAAGAGAGCAGTGTAAGAGTACAGTTTGCTCACTTACCAAAGATCAGACAAACTGAAAAGGGAGTAACAAAGGCCATAAAAAAGAATGAGGAATAAAAAATAGATTACTGCTCCAAAGACACACACATGCCTGCTTTTGCACTAAAACACCTTAAAACCTCTGACTTTTCCATCTTTTCAAGTTTGGRTTTGTCATCAGCTGTTAGCAGATTACATGGAACACAAGTCTCCTAAACAGCCTCTTTTGGTTTATATACATTAATTGTTGCTGCTGTCAGCCAGAGGGAGATGCATCACCAGTAGGATAATATATAAAGCTAAGTGCTGTCTTGCTAGGGAGTGTAGAATAATATTCTGATTTTTATAGCACCTTCTCCCTAAGGCCCTCAAGGCGCTTTACAAGGAAGATTGAATTAAGCTTGTCAGCACTCTGTATGGGAAGTAAATATTTCTTTTCTATGTTGGAGAAGGGAAACTGAGGCATTAATATTAAGTCCCCAGCAAAGCATTTGGCTGCATGCTTTCCAGCCCTTTAAACTTCTCACATGATTTAATTAAGCACATACTCAAGTGTTTTGTTGGAATAGTGCCTAAGAAAAATGCTACGACGACACTGCCAGTTCAGACTGCAGCTGGGAAAACACCGTGGGTTCCCCATTATTTATTCTGTAACAAGAACTTTTAAAGTATCTGCTGTTTTTCCTAAAATTAAGATCACATCCTTCAAGTCCCACCTACATGGTGTGCTGTTGCTGGAGCCTGGATGGGTCCTGGGACATCCCAGGAGACCATTGTGCCTCAAACCTACGCTTTGGTGTCTCTTCAATCCTGCTTTTCCCGGGTCTGCCCGGCTTACCTCTGATGAGACAGATGTGTCTTTCCATCTCCAGTTTGGCTGTTGAAGGTACAAACAAGTTCTTAGGTTCTTCTCAGAGCTAGTGCTCGGCTGGAGGGCCTGTGGCATCTCCCTGAGAAGCAACATACACACTCTGTACCCAATCACACAGTGCTTCTGGGCTGAAATCCTGAAAAAACTGGCAGCAAACCTACATCCAAGTACCATATATGCTCTGTCTATTCTCCCTTCCCTACAGGGTCTAATGGCTATTTGCAGGCAGCCTGGTGGGACTGTGGAGATGCAGAGTTTACAACTGTGTATTAATTTCAGGTGCTGTCATTCTCTTCCTCATCGTGCCAATGACCACGCTAAGAGCCAAATAAAGGGAACTTGTTTCTGTGCCTTATTGCACATGACTTCCTGCAATTTAGTGTTTGCCAAGAGAGGCACAATGTAAAAAAATTAGTGAAACATAAGAAAGGAGCAATCTAAAGCACTTCCAAGGTCAAGTGCTTTGAAAAAACAGGGCTGTATCACTCTGTAGGGATTTTAAATCTGGTTTTAATGCATGTCCTCATACCGATGACCCTACATAAGCAAGCCTGACATCAAAACAACCCTTTTAAATTAATATATAGATAATACATCATTACTAACATTATATACACTCTAATTAAAGAGATAAGGAACATATAATTTCTGTTAGAGGTGAATGAGTTAATTGCTCTAGGTAGGCCTCCTTCAGAAGCGAGTGGTGCTGCAAAGGCTGCCAACACCCAGCTGATGCAAAGCCCACTAAAGTTAGTTGAAAGACTGATGGGTCACAGTCAGCCTTGCTCTGGCCACTAATTTCTCCCTCCAGAGATGCATGGAATCTTCCATCAGCCTGAGAAAACTATTATTAATCCCAAATGCTAATATCATTCAATAAACTCTCAAAGATCACTGCATTGATTTACAATTAAAAAGAGTTGCAGTTGATAGAATTTGGCACGTCTTATGTGGCTTCTGGTTCTGAAGTTTTTAAGGATTACAATCATGACATTTTTTCTGATTTTCACAGTAGACACAACAGCTCAAAGCATCATCCCCAGTGAAAGTTACAGTTCTCATCCATCTTCTTCTAGCCAGTGAGGCTTTGGGGACAGGGCAGTTTCTGTGAGACTTCTGATAAAACTGGGAGCAGGCACTCACGTAAATCTGAAGGCAAGTTGCTCCTGTAAGCATCCAAAAAGGACTTCAAAAGTGCAGGACAGGTTTGGGAGCAGATCAGCCGAGCACCTTATGGGTTTGCTCTTCAGCCAGGCTTGTACTTTACAGTCTGTAAAAACTCTGTAAACAGAATATATGGTCATCATTAGGGATGTAAACTCAATGCAAAAGGTTCCATATTTGAATTGGAGCAGTTCAACTCATACTAGCTGCACTCTCTAAGAGAAGTCTGCTAAAATGTCTGAGGCACATCCAACCACTTTTCTGAGCTTGCTGGCAGAGCTGGGGCTGTGGTTACAGCCCATCCCTTGCATCTTCCACTTGTGAATCACCTCCTGTTCGAGCCATTCCCAGAGGGATGGTTGCCCTAGCTACCCTGCTGGCCCAGCAGAGCCATCTCCTCCATGCAGCCCTTTGCCTTCCCGGCAGGAGCGGCCATTGAACTGGGAAGCAAGGCTAGGAAGCAGACATGTAGCCACCTTCCGAGTGGGGGCCTGTCTTCCAGCACCCCAGCGTGGTTATTGCCTTCACCGAGCAATGGCTTCAAGCAGCCATCTGCAGCCTGGCTGCGAGGGGCAGACAGGAGCCCAGGCCTCGTATATCCTTTCCCATGTGCCAAGGGCCTTACCCACAGCCCAGCAAAGCCATGGGAGCTGCTCCTTGGGCACAGAGACCCAACTCCTTCTGCAGTCATCCTGCCTAACTCCATGACTCAGGCCCCAAAGTGTCTCATTTCTCCTCGGTGCTCTGAATATTTGTGCTTTTCCCCCGCTGCCTTTGCTGCTTTTATCTGCATTGTTACCTGCACCTCCTCATTTTCATGTTCCTGTTCAAAAGGAATATGCAAAGTTTCCTTGCACCTTTGCAAAGCACATGGGCAAGGGCTGCACAGAAACAAAAGACAATGGCTTTTCCTTCTTGTGTAAAGGAACGCTTTCAGCCATGTTTTTCCTTCGGGCTTTCATTCAGGATATTTTCTAAGCAGATTTCTTACGTGGTTTAGTCACTTTGGGACTCCAGTGATCCTGACAAGCTGGATAACTGGAGAAGTGAATCCTGCTGGTAACTCCACGCTGCCTTACCACAGCATGGAATCCTCCAAGGACAAGGGGACAGATCACCAGAAACCACTTGTGCATCACGCAACCCAAACCTGGCTCTCTGTGGAGGTCCTGAAGAATCCCCCAGGTTGTGATAACCAGAAGATGGACCAAGGGTTTGGGGTGCTGGCTCCACCTACTTTTCATCACAACACTAACCCTCATGTACATTATTCGGGGGCCATGCTTTTCTGCAAAAATCCTTATAATTTTACTTTCTCTCTCCAGCCCTTACCAGGGGTGCCCAGGGCTGCTCCCACGCCCGGCAGAGCCGCCGTGCGCACCCAGGGGTGCCTGTGCATCCCTGCATGGCCAGGCTCTGCCGGGAGCTGGCCCTTCCCGGGCTGCTGAGCCCAGCAGTGGGAATGGAGGGTGTTTTCCAAAGAGAATCACAACGGCTCATTTTCTATTTTCAGTCACTGCTAAGAATATGACAAATTTTCTCTGATTCCTACAAATCCAGCAACCACATAGTCTTTCACTACCATAAAGAGTAAAAAAATGTCCAATACAGGATTTAAATTAGATCCAGGAAACGCCTGCTGTCTTTTCCTGTATAAAAGATGTTTTTAAAACAAAAGACAGTTGAATGTGGCTTTACAGTCCCAAACTGCAGCCCTAGACCTGTCATTAAAGGTGTCAAATTTCACAGAGGTTTGTTTAAAGCGGAAATTCTGAAGTTATTTGTATTTTAGTAATATACGTAAATGGAGCCAGGATTTGTCCAGCTGTCCACTTTGGTGGAAGTGAAAGGGTTGCAGCAAGCAGGAGGGCTTGGTGTGGGCTGTGGGCAGAGCTCTGCCCCTGCCTGAGGGAAGAGCAAGGATAACCAGCCTCAGCAGCACAGCCCTGTGTGGTGTCCAGTCATGTCTTCTAGGTAGGAGACAGCCATGGGGTACCAAGTCAGTTTTGCTTCCTGGTTGCTACTACATCATCTTCCTTTTTATATTTAATTTCTTTTTATTGGTGATGTATGAACATTTTTCTCAGATGAAATTAGAAGGTGGTCAGTGAGCTGGGGAACCTTCAAGACCTCTCTCCCTCTACACTAGCAAACTCCTTCACAGTTCACTTGGTAAAAAATCTGCTTTGCCTAAATAGATGATGCCTCACATCTAACTTGAAAAACTGCGGACTTACACGTGCTAAACCTGAGCCTGAAATAACACTGCAGCCTGTTCTGCCTGCTTTTGTGTTCCTGCAAATGATTTAATATTTTGCCAATGCAGTGAATCAGAAARCCTTCTTATTGTGCATGTTCATCCAAACTGGTGCTCACCTGACAGCAGCACTTGTTCTCATTCTTGGACCTTTGCAAACCAATGATTTGCTTGTAACAGTTTTTCAATACACTCTTAGATATTTTAATTACTTTATTTGATACTAAATCTGTTTTACAAGTGATTGGGAAAGAAGAATTAAGCAACAGTATCCCAAATCCATATTAAAATGCAACCTCCCTTGTAGTATCTGAAGCACTTGGGGACAACCAAAGGTTTTCAGAGCCTGCACAGCAGCATGTGCCTGTTCCTACATGGAATTTCCCTAATTCCTCGATCAATTACCTGAAAAAGTGGCCATTTTAATCAAAACCCTAAGGGTAGATGAAATCATGAGAAAACACGAGCTTTATTGCAATGGATATTGACTGTAACTCATTAAGATGTTAAAGTATTGACATCCCGTTTGATGAGAAAAATGTCTGATAGCGAGTGTACATAACTGTGTTACAGAGAATGCAGGCATCAACACATCATAATGAGTAACTAATGATGTCTGTGGCCTAACGAGGTGATTAAAGCAGTATCCTTTGATCTATGTCACTGACTTGATTTAATGCCAGGCCGAGATTGAATCTCCGTGCACCACTGGGGAGATTGAAGTAATTTGAGTAATTCACTCGCCTTGTCCCTGCATCACCAGGGATATCTGTGATGAACACAGTTGCTTCTGTAGCCAAGTCACCCTGGGCAGCACACACTGCTGGGGGAGAGGCCCCTGCTCCCTGCCTGCCAGCAGCCCCTTGCAGGAGCCTCACTGCTGCAGAGCAAGGGTCTCACACAGTCTCTTGCCCATGGCCACGCATCTTCCTTTTGCCTCACAGTGCCCTCGCACCACTGGCAAATTTTGGAAGCAACCTCCACCAAGCAAAGCTCATAGCAAGATGCTTTGCTGCCTTTCACCCAACACTGTGAGGCCCAGCACAGCAGGAGGAGTCACACTATGCTGAAACACAGGGCTTTGTACCCAACACATGCTGAGCATCCTGTTCAAACCAGCGTGCTCATCCAGCAGGACAAAAGCTCTGGTGCAGCAGACCAGTTCTTTGGACAGCAACCAGAGTGCCAGGAGCCCAGGCCTGCAGGTGACACCAGAGGTGTCAAAGCTTTGACCATGCTCACAAAGTGATGTAGCCTGGCTGCCAGCTACCAGCTTATAGTGCGTTTCTAACAGTGAAAAACCTTCCCACCCTTTCCAGGGGAAGGGCTCGTTAACCCTGTCACGTACACGAAGCAGCTCTTTCAAGCAGCCCCTCCTACGGTTGCAGACAGACCTTGGCTGAGCAGCGGGAGACAGTTGTTGAGTTTGGGGTTGTATTGTGTTCATGAGGCTACTAAAACAAAAAGAATGGCCACCTTCAGTCAGGCCAAAGGTCCATCTGTGTGACAGACATGACAACTGGGTGCCCAGGGCAGAGCACACAGGTGGGCACCGGGGGTTGGCAGTCCTTGGTACTCTCCCCACTGCCAACCACTTTGAGTCGAGGTTCTGAGCTGCACGTGATTTATGCATGAGCAGCCACTGTGGATTCACCTACACTAAGTGCTTATACTTTGCATTGCAGTACTTCTTCCTGAATAAGCCAATAACAGGGATTAATTTTCCCTCCCAATCATCTTTAACCTTAAGCAATAATTAGTACCAAAAACATAACTGAGACACCCGTTCTGGGCACCTCCCTTGGGCAGGAAATTATTTTGCTTGATGAATAGACCATTTTTTACAAAGGGCTTTTTCCCGTACATAAATAACTGTGCTGGCTCCCAGATGCATGGGTGTGATACTGCCATCCCCGTCCAAGCAGGAATTGTCACCCGGGGAGAATAATGGCCCCCTGCCCCGGGGGCTGGGCAGTGTGCAGCCTCCTCTCCCCCCAGCAGTGCCCTAAAAGGAAGAAAATTGCTCAGGATTTGTCCAGGTACTGTCCCAGTCTTCAGACAGCCCCAGCACAGCCACCGTTCCACACCTGCTGGGGCTGTCCCTGCCATAGAGACAGGCCCTGCTGCAGGCCCCAGCAGCAGCACATCCCTCCAGCTCTGTCCCCTGCCTCATTACCCACCTCCCCTCCACGGCCCTGCTTGAGGGTTTCAGCACTTATTGGTAATTTATAACGTTGACAGCAGCACTGCCCCATCCCACACAGGGCACCTGAGCCATCACCCCCCCCCATGACACAAAACCCTAAACAGCTCAAACCTGAGCACAAAGCAGCCCATATTTCCCCCCAAACACACCACACAGCCACACCCTTACCAGGCACAGCTCCTCTGGCTCGGAAGTAGGGCCCAGTTCAGGCAGCCTTTCTTGCCCTGGGTTAGCCACATGCAAACAGGCTGCAGCTGCTGCATCACCTGTGCTGCCCATGCTGCCACCAAGGGTGGGTGAAGGCAGCATCCAGCTGCTGCTGCTGTCTTTGTCCCTGAGGTGCAACTGAGGCAAGAGCAGCTCCTCTCCTGTCCTGGGGAAATGGTTTGCACTGCTCTGCTCACCTTGCTTTCTGCCAGTGCTCAGAAAATAAAGTTTGTGAAGCACATTTCGGTATTTGGGTTGTGGGCTTCTGTGGTAAGCCCAGCTGGCTCCCCTGAGCATGCTGACATGAATGGTGCACACACCAGAGTTAAATATAGCTCCAGTGTAAACATAAAGTTCTGATCTGATGAAGTAACTGCGAAGCTGTGCAGGCTCCTGGGCACCCCAGTTGTCCCTGCCTGCGACTGGCCTGTCCCTACAGCACGGGCCGGGTGCCCAGGGGTGCCCAAGGACATGGGGCAGCGAGCGGCTGTGTGGGATGGGTGCGTTCAGGGACACTCTCCTGTGCTGAGATTCGTGACCAAAATGACTCACGTGAGGAGGAAGTAAGGGATGGGAGGCGTAGATAGAGGTCACAGCAAGGGGACCTGCTGCAGCTGTGACTGGCTCTGCCCACATGCTGCCCATTGTCGTCCCCTGACCCGTGGGATGAGAACCTGGGAAACAGTCCCTGCGTCTGCCTGATGTGCTTCAACCCTTGTGGTGTCTCCAGATTATTATTTTTTAGAAAAAGCATTTTGCTGTGTCCCTTTCTCTGCCAGGTCAGGCTGAACACAGCAGGGTTTGCTGGAGCCCTCAGCTTGCCCCGTGGCCCTGGCCAGCACCATCCTGTGGAGATACTGGCCTGAGTCAGTGCTGAGTTATYCCAGGCCTGGCCAGTATGATGCTGCAGATGAGCAAATCCCAGAGGCACAACTTCTGTGGATAGAGGACATATCTGGCTTCCCATTTCCCCTTTGCCTTTGTGCTTGCCCTGGACAGGGGTTCCTGGTGATGCTTTGGTTTCTGACATGGTTTTGGGATACCAAACCCGGGGGGAGCCCTCTGAAGGGATGCGCTTGGTGCCTCTCTGAGCTTAGCAATGAAAAGAAATTGCACATCAGGGCACGGGCTGCAGGCACTTTCAGAGATAAAATATTGTCAGCAGCGTCCAGACCATCCATCAGAATAAATGTAGCTGATGCCATGATTTATGGGACAACGATGAAGGTTTAATCCTCCTCTCAGCAGTGCAACCTGATTTGCCACAAAACCCTGTTAAATTTTGTGGCACACGCTTCATCACTTCATTAGGAGATAGAGAGAAAATGGTTCAATGCATTCCTGAATCTTTTATGGCTGGGACTCTCCTCCCACCACTCCCGAGTGATGGGTAATCTTTCTGATCAGATCCCCAGGAAAAGACCCCGTGGGATTACAGAGAGCGAAGGCATTAACAACAGTGACAGGAAAGGAATACAATATCCCTTTAAACAATTAAATATTGATCCTGCGGGCCTGGGGTGGACTCCATCACACAAAAGGAAACACCTCTGTGAATTAGTTTGGTGACATCCATACCCTTAGATGATATAAAGGAAACCAAGATTATTTGCTTCACYTATTTTCTTAATGTTTTTTCCCTCAATTAGAGAAATGCATCTGGTATGAACCTCACTCTCCTTTCAGACACTTGGCGCTCGTCTCGCTGGAGCCCACCGTGCTGGGATGGGATGGGAAGGGAGCTGGGAGGCTGCAGGCGGATAGGGAATGCTTGCTGGCGTCGGGGGCTGCAGACCTGCCTCGGTGGAGGGAGGAAAACACAGTGCAGTGAAGGCTGAGATGCTCTTTCGTGTGTGTCCCCCCTACGTCCCTCCCGTGACCACCGAAGCTGCCCCTCCCACGGGAGAGCTGAGGCTGCCCATGGGGCTCACCCGCTCGCCCAGGCTCAGCCCAGTGCCTCGTGGCTGCGCGTGGAGGAACAAAAGAAGGCAAGAAATGTCTAAATTTAAAGTGCTGGAAAATCCAACCTTTTATTTACTACATTTTTGTGACTACATAAACGCTGAAACATTGTAACGCTGAAACATTGTAACACTGAAAAGCATGATGACATCATCACTTGCTTTTTTATTTTTTTTTTCTTTTTCTCTTTTTTTTTTTCTTTTTTTTCGTTTTTTTTTTTGCTTAGCAAACACAGCAGATGATATTGCACGGCATAAAGTGAGAACAGTAGCAAAGCTTAAAAAAAGTAACTTAAGGAAATCTTAACGCAGTACAGGAGATACTCATACCCAACCCAGGGCAATGCCTAGCGCACTGCACTTGTCATCGCTACACACAAAAATACAGAAGAAGCGCTTGACTAAGAGAGAGAGTGAGGAAATATCAGCAATCAACCGTAATTAGGTACAATAATCACTTAGTCTGAAATGCAGATGCAACGCATAAACTACTGCTGCTTCCTAATGGGCGAACTAAAGATGGCAGCAAAGGGCTTTAGCAAAATCTTCGCTTTGTTTTCTTTGTTTTTCTTTTTTTTTTTTCCCTTTTTTTTTTTTTTTTTTTTTTTTTTTTTTTTTTTTTTTTTTTTTGAAGAACTCCCGCTTGCTCTGGGAAGATTTCCTACCCCTGCGGAGCTGGGACCTGTGATTGTCTCTGGCGCCCTCCCTGCGGCGGGAGCCGGGGC